>CM039504.1:29009836-29239561 GCA_022432975.1 Begonia masoniana
TTTACTTGGAATGGAAGAATTAGGATAAGAAGGCTGTGTATTAGGTCCTTCGTATTAAGTAAGAGAAGAAGCATCGAGGAATTATGATGGCTATAATGTATTAGGTCCTTCGTATTAAATAAGAGAAGAAGCATCGAGGAATTATGATGGCTATAGATGCGTTAGATTGATGTGGTTAAGTGCATATTGTTGGCATGAAATAAGAAAAGTTAGGAACTAAATGAACTTAGTTCGAGGAAGAATTAAAGTTGGAGTTAAGTTAGAGAGGATCGAGAGTCTAAGTGATGGAGGTTAAGTTGAAGTCGATGGATGTATGAGCGATTGAGTTACGAAGTGAGTATTTAAAAGAATTTAAAGCTTTTGGAATATAGGAAACCATTGAGACCCGAGGGGTGGGTAAGACCATAGGAGTGTCGTGAATGGTATTGCGAGCATGGTTAAGTAAATAATGTGAGGGTGAGTAATTAGAAGTTTAACCAAGCAACAATTTTGAGGACAAAATTTCATTTAAGGAGGGAAGGATGTAACGCCTGGGTTTTCGGATCTTAGGATTTTCTAATTTCTTAGGTAATTTTCGTAAAATAGCAAATTAAAGTACTTTCTTGAGCGGGATGTTTCTTTTGAGCCCTAGGAATTTATGGGAATTTTTAGAGGAATAAGTGAAATTTTAGAAACCCAAATCGAAAGAGTAATGCTAGAGTTCCCGTTTTAGCCTTTTAGTATGTTAATTCGTAAAAAATAGTAAATCAAGTCCGTTTTACGAAAAGAAAGTGTTATTAGGGTCCTAACGATTAATTTGAATTTGTGGAGATATACGGGATTTAATGAAATTTCAAAAGATGCCGAATGCACGGAGGACAAAACGGTATATTAATGTTTTAATAGGAATTAATATTGTAACGACCCCTCATCCCAGCAAGATATTGTCCGCTCCGGGGATCGGGCCGCAGCCCAATATCCTCCCCTCACGGCTTTGTTTTTGGCGAGAGCACTTCCCGGGAGGTCACCCAACCTGGAATTACTCTCGCCGGAGTACGCTTAACTTCGGAGTTCTTATGGGATCCGTTGTCAATTGTGCTCCAAAACGCGTCTTGCTATCTTGGGAGGGATCTCTTACATATGTTTCATTTCCACATACTTCCCCAAGCGCTGTGGGATTGTGACGACCCCCTCTTTACGACCTGTCACCTTCCGGCTCGCCCGCGCGGACGTACCGCCATCCGGGTTCCGGTTCGTGCAGCCATCGTACCAGTACAGATTCGGGACTTACAGATTCGGGTCATCACAATCACCCCCCCTTGGGGGCCCAACGTCCTCGTTGGCCACAATTCCGGTTGGGTACAGGCTCTGATACCATTTGTAACGACCCCTCATCCCAGCAAGATATTGTCCGCTCCGGGGATCGGGCCGCAGCCCAATATCCTCCCCTCACGGCTTTGTTTTTGGCGAGAGCACTTCCCGGGAGGTCACCCAACCTGGAATTACTCTCGCCGGAGTACGCTTAACTTCGGAGTTCTTATGGGATCCGTTGTCAATTGTGCTCCAAAACGCGTCTTGCTATCTTGGGAGGGATCTCTTACATATGTTTCATTTCCACATACTTCCCCAAGCGCTGTGGGATTGTGACGACCCCCTCTTTACGACCTGTCACCTTCCGGCTCGCCCGCGCGGACGTACCGCCATCCGGGTTCCGGTTCGTGCAGCCATCGTACCAGTACAGATTCGGGACTTACAGATTCGGGTCATCACAATCACCCCCCCCTTGGGGGCCCAACGTCCTCGTTGGCCACAATTCCGGTTGGGTACAGGCTCTGATACCATTTGTAACGACCCCTCATCCCAGCAAGATATTGTCCGCTCCGGGGATCGGGCCGCAGCCCAATATCCTCCCCTCACGGCTTTGTTTTTGGCGAGAGCACTTCCCGGGAGGTCACCCAACCTGGAATTACTCTCGCCGGAGTACGCTTAACTTCGGAGTTCTTATGGGATCCGTTGTCAATTGTGCTCCAAAACGCGTCTTGCTATCTTGGGAGGGATCTCTTACATATGTTTCATTTCCACATACTTCCCCAAGCGCTGTGGGATTGTGACGACCCCCTCTTTACGACCTGTCACCTTCCGGCTCGCCCGCGCGGACGTACCGCCATCCGGGTTCCGGTTCGTGCAGCCATCGTACCAGTACAGATTCGGGACTTACAGATTCGGGTCATCACAAATATTAGGATTATTATTATTATTATTATTATTATTATTATTATTATTATTATTATTATTATTAATTAAAACAACAGAATGGTTAAAAACCATTCTGTTGTTTATATTCGAGCTCGAGCCCGACGCCGAGTGAGACAAGGGAGACAACGCCGAGTGGCGACATCCCTCCGACGGCGACCACGGCTCTGACCACCGTTCAAACGTGCAGACGCCGGCGAGCTGAAGCCAGGGCTCGGTTTGGCTTTTTCCGCGCCTGACCCGACCGAAAACAGGTAGCTCCCCCTCCCTGTTTTCTCTCTGTTGCTCGGCCGTGAGTAGCCTGCGGGTTGGGTCGTTTTCTTGGCGGTTTTGTGAAGAAAATTAGGAGGATTTAGGGGTGTGTGAGGGGCGATCCACGGAGGGCTGGAGTACTGTGTTTTCAGAGTGAAACCGTGAGGTGTGTGCTGTGCATTTCGGGTTTCTGAATTTAGAAGCCCTAATTTTGTGTTAAACTATGCTTAATAGGTTAGAATATGATCGATTGGTGAGGAAATGGATGGAATTTGATGAAAAATTGGAAAGGGGGAAATTTCTGATTAAGGGTAGATTCGGGTTTTTGCTATTTTGACCTAGCTAGGGTCGTTTGTTTTAAAATTCCTTTTGTCAATTTAAAATAGGTTATTAGAGGAGTATGTGGCCGCTGGAATCGTTCGATTCTGATAACCGAAGCAAAAGTTATACACGTTTGAAGTTTCGGGTCGGTTTTTACCGAACCCAAATTAGTGGCCCGTTTAGTTAGGTTTTAGTTGGATTAGGCTAGAAATAGTAGTTTGAGATGTTTTCACGAAAGTGAGAGTTTAGTTATGCCGAGCGAGTTCTAATGCAATGTTTTGATATTTAGGATCGATTTTAATACCTTTATTTATGAAATGCCTTAGGTGGACACGGCTTTTGGACGGTGCTCAGCTTGCTACGGACGCCAGGTAAGTGAGTGTTAGGTTTCCGGCCCCTAAGGCCCTACGTCATAACGATTTAGAGATTGTTGCTTTAGATGATGATATTTGTTGGTTGTAAGGGTTTTTGTGAGTCGGGTATCCTAGGATGGGGGTTTGGTTCTAACTGAGTGTTCGTCGGCCTACGGGCTATAGATGTTTAAGGATTTGTCTTCAATGATTCCCCTATGCGAATGTTTGTCCTCGTGCATCAAGTTTTTCCTAACTGTGCATACGAACTATTTACGAGCATGTTTTATGATGAATTGAACGCTAAAGACTTAATGATATATGTGTTCTCACGGGGTAAGACATGATTCTCATGGGGTAAGTCATGCTTCTCACGGGGCAAGTCATGGTTCTCACGGGGTAAGTCATGGTTCTCACGGGGCAAGTCATGGTTCTCACGAGGCAAGTCATGGTTCTCACGGGGCAAGTCATGGTTCTCACGAGGCAAGTCATGGTTCTCACGGGGCAAGTCATGGTTCTCACGAGGCAAGTCATGGTTCTCACGGGGCAAGTCATGGTTCTCACGGGGCAAGTCATGGTTCTCACGGGGCAAGTCATGGTTCTCACGGGGCAAGTCATGGTTCTCACGGGGCAAGTCATGGTTCTCACGGGGCAAGTCATGGTTCTCACGGGGCAAGTCATGGTTCTCACGAGGCAAGTCATGGTTCTCACGAGGCAAGTCATGGTTCTCACGAGGCAAGTCATGGTTCTCACGGGGCAAGTCATGGTTCTCACGGGGCAAGTCATGGTTCTCACGGGGCAAGTCATGGTTCTCACGGGGCAAGTCATGGTTCTCACGGGGCAAGTCATGGTTCTCACGGGGCAAGTCATGGTTCTCACGGGGCAAGTCATGGTTCTCACGGGGCAAGTCATGGTTCTCACGGGGCAAGTCATGGTTCTCACGAGGCAAGTCATGGTTCTCACGGGGCAAGTCATGGTTCTCACGGGGCAAGTCATGGTTCTCACGGGGCAAGTCATGGTTCTCACGGGGCAAGTCATGGTTCTCACGAGGCAAGTCATGGTTCTCACGGGGCAAGTCATGGTTCTCACGAGGCAAGTCATGGTTCTCACGGGGCAAGTCATGGTTCTCACGGGGCAAGTCATGGTTCTCACGAGGCAAGTCATGGTTCTCACGGGGCAAGTCATGGTTCTCACGGGGCAAGTCATGGTTCTCACGGGGCAAGTCATGGTTCTCACGAGGCAAGTCATGGTTCTCACGGGGCAAGTCATGGTTCTCACGGGGCAAGTCATGGTTCTCACGGGGCAAGTCATGGTTCTCACGGGGCAAGTCATGGTTCTCACGAGGCAAGTCATGGTTCTCACGGGGCAAGTCATGGTTCTCACGGGGCAAGTCATGGTTCTCACGAGGCAAGTCATGGTTCTCACGGGGCAAGTCATGGTTCTCACGGGGCAAGTCATGGTTCTCACGAGGCAAGTCATGGTTCTCACGGGGCAAGTCATGGTTCTCACGAGGCAAGTCATGGTTCTCACGGGGCAAGTCATGGTTCTCACGAGGCAAGTCATGGTTCTCACGGGGCAAGTCATGGTTCTCACGGGGCAAGTCATGGTTCTCATGGGGTAAGTCATGCTTCTCACGGGGCAAGTCATGGTTCTCACGGGGTAAGTCATGGTTCTCACGGGGCAAGTCATGGTTCTCACGAGGCAAGTCATGGTTCTCACGGGGCAAGTCATGGTTCTCACGGGGCAAGTCATGGTTCTCACGGGGCAAGTCATGGTTCTCACGGGGTAAGTCATGGTTCTCACGGGGCAAGTCATGGTTCTCACGAGGCAAGTCATGGTTCTTACGGGGCAAGGAAATGGTCTACTACGTAGACAATGAGTTAATGTTAACAAAAAAGAAAATGAAATGAACATGTTTTTAATAATGTCATGCATATATGTAAATGTTATGTTTAGTGCACTCTTTACTAAGCATTAGGCTTAATGTATTTATCGTATGATGTAGGTGACGAGAACGAAGGTGAGGAATCTCCGTACGATGATCAAGCGTAGTTGGTCGATGGGCGGAGCTCGTGGCGGCGGAACGTGTTTTGGCCTGGCTTGATGATCCGATGGTGTGCCCCGAACTGTTTTGTGGTGAATGGATGTGAGTTAGTTTTGTTGGTTAGGAGGTCTACGTGTCGGTTTTCTTTGTGAAAGTATGAAAATGTTTAAGTATGTGGATCAGATGTTTTGATAGCAAAATGTATGAAAAGTCGAGTTTTGATGTATATGTAGTGGAAGTAGAACGTTTAAAATGTGGAGTCTTAATTTTAGAAATATACTGGAACTGTTTGGTTATTTTAAAACAGGTAAGGATACGCTCGATTTTTAGAGCGATCCACGCAGTTCGTTTTCTTGAGTTTTCCGAAATTGTAGGTTATATTAGTGTAGTGCTTTGAGAAAGCAGAAGTGGATAGATTAATTAGTGAATTTTAGAGAAAACCCTGAGAGGAAATTAATATTTGTTTATGTGTTGAGAAACTTAGGGAAATGATTAGAATTGGTATTATGTAGTGTATGAAGTAGGAAAAAGGGAAGGTTGGAAGTTAAGGTTACGTTATGGTTAGTTTGTTTAAAGTGTTATGGGAAGTAAGTTTTAAAAAAATATATATATAAGTTTTTGGGAAAATGATTACGTCACGGCAAGTCCGTGGCGGCCCTAACCTGATTGGGGTCGTCACTTAAGCACCACGCCACAATTGATTGTAGGACTGGAATAGTTAGCTTCCAATCCCCTGGTAGTTTGAAACATACCTTTCAAGCTTCGAAGAAGAACATGGAAATGTCTGTAATGACTTCTATTAACACTAGACCTGTAACACCCGGCCTTTTTGCATGTAATTATTTTTCCCGAACCATTTCTCGGGATTAATTTAATATAAATGCAATATATGTTTTGTTGAAAACTAAACTAATGTTTAACTAAGCATAACACTAAGTTTTTAACCAATGAAAGGGTAAATTAGGAAGAAATTAAGGTTGGTGGGAGAAATCAAATGGATGATTGACATGTGGCTGCTTGTTGAAGAAGTTATGTTCTTCCTCCTACGTGAAACCCTTATTTTTTCTTTTCTCGGTTTCCTAGCTTCTTCTCTGCTTCTTCTTTCCTGGCGATTTTGATAAAGCACCAACACTTTGTTTCCGCGCTTTTCTTCTGTTTCCTCCAACCAAGGTAATCATCTACGGAAGTTATAGATTTTGGATAAGTTTAATGCGAGTTTTCACTTGGGTGTAGGGTTATTAATCCCGTGAAAACTCACTGTTTTGGATGAAAATACGTTAGTGTGTTTTCCTAGAGAGAGTTGAAATGAGCTTGCTGCATATTCTACATGTTATTTGTTAGCATTTGCAGCTTGTTTAATTTCACTGCATTGCAGCAAACAGGTTCGAGCATTTCCGAGATTTTCCAGCTGACTGCACTGAGGAAAAACAGGTAAGTTCATAAGTTTAGATCCAGCCCTTAAGGCCCTACATCAAGGAGGTACTAGGTTTACTGTTCTGTCGGGTTGTTTTGGGTAGAAGAGTTAGAGTTATGTTCTGAAATGTCTGGCTTTGATTTATCTTCTGCTGCCTATTGTTTTATTCTGTTATCTGCTAGTTAAAGTTCAGGCACCGTTCATGCATACACTGTTTTCCTGAAAATTCATGCAAATCGATTTCTGTACACTGTTTGAAATTAATAAGAATAAAATCTGACTAAAATGTACCAGGTTAAGTGTGGGACGGGGACTGGCCCCTCTGGTTTTATCCCTCCCAGGGAATCTGAAAATACTGTCCCTGGCAAGGTGGTTTTATCCCTCCCTGGGAATCTGAAAACTGCCGTGCCTGATAGTGCACTTACTGAACCAGTTCCCCTATAAGCCCCACTTAATTCTTCTGCCACTGAAATGTAATGTTCTGTTCTGTCACTGAATTTCTGAAAGTTCATGCATTGCATATGTACCAATGCATTCTGATTATGTCCTTACTGAGTTTTAGACTCATAGGTGAACTCTCTGATGTAGGTACTGAAACTGAAACCGAGGACTTTGCGCCTCAAAATGATGATCTGATGTAGTTGATGGCTCGAGCTCATGGAGGGTTGGTTGCTGCAGCCAGACATGACTGATCTGAGGTTTAAGTTTTCTGAAAAGTTTATATCTGTAAAGTCTTCTAGAAGTCCTGGTTTGGTTGTAAAACTCTTTCTTTGAAGAAATTCTGCAAGTATATGTCCTGTTCTGTACTGATTTTCAGATTTTAAAACAATGTATAGGTCTGATGTCTAAGTTTTTTTGAAACCGCTGTATTTGACAGTTCAGTTATATTCTAAAGTATTCTGGAATTGTTTGGGATACTTTCTGTTAATCTGCGCATGGACGATTTCTGGTTTTAAAGTCATCCGTGTAGTTTGTCTTCTTGGAAATCTGAAAATTTTGAATCGGATTTGAAGGTCCAAAACCTTTATGCCTTCTGTTTTGAGACTCTCTATCTGTACGTCTTTCTGTTAAAAGTTGCTAAGTTTTGCCTTAGAAACTATGTCATCCGATCAAGTCCACCGCTGCCCGTTTCCTTCTGTAAAACTATGTCTTCCAGCTGACGTCACCTAGTCATCCGCCCAGTGTATTCATGCCTTCCGGTTGACGTCAGCATAAATCTTTCGCCCAGTTTAAAACGATGTCTTCCGGCTGACGTCATCTAGTCATCCGCCCAGTGTATTCATGTCTTCCGGTTGACGTCAGCATAAGTCTTCCGCCCAGTTTCGAACTATGTCTTCCGGCTGACGTCATCCAAGTCATCCGCTCAGTTATTTATATCATCCGGCTGACGTCACCTAAGTCTTCCGCCAGTGTAATGCCTGTATCTTCCGGTTGACGTCATCTATTCTTCCGGCTGACGTCATCACCTCCTCTGCCCAGTTTATTCACAGTTTCTGTTTACATCTTCCGCTGAACACTGTTCACCTGTTTTGTTTTATTCGACATCCACCGCCAATTTATCTCTTCCGCCCAACAGTATTTTATATGTTTTAAGAATTTCATTCCCTCCTCCGCCAGCCTTATGCTAATTTCTGTTCTGTTGTCCATTATTGAAACCTGTTTTGCTTCCAATCCCAGAGAACTCTCTCTCTCCCCGTAAATGTTCTGTTATTCACTGTAGTTTCTCCCTCTCTGTCCCAGTTTAAAAGTATTATGTCAAAAAAAAATAGTCACCGTTTCCTGTTATCTGTCCCGGAGTGATGGCTCCGATCCCGAACCCCGATCGGGTTCGATTTCGGGCTGTCACAAGACCTTCCCCATGTGGAGAGTATTTGTGCTTCTTAGCTAGCGTTTTAGACACACAACTTGTAGGAAAAGCAAATCCTCAAAATGTCTTAGTTGTCCAAGACTTTCCTGAAGTATTCTTAGACGACCTTCCTGTTTACCACCAGATAGAGAAATTGAATTCGTTGTAGATGTTTACCCCGGCGCCGAGCTTGTGTCTAAGAATCCATATAGACTAGCACCAACAGAACTTAAGGAATCAAAGAAGCAGTTGGAGGATCTGTTACAGAAAGGGTTCATACGCCCTAGCTTTTCACCGTGGGGTGCACCTGTCCTTTTTGTCAAAAAGAAGGATGGAACAATGCGATTGTGCATTGATTATCGGGAACTAAATAAGCTAACTGTCAAGAACAAGTATCCATTGCCAAGGATTGACGATTTATTCGACCAACTTAATGGTGCAAGAGTTTTCTCTAAGATTGACCTTAGGTCCGGTTATTATCAATTGAAAGTCAAATCTGAAGATATCCCAAAGACTGTCTTTCGCACAAAGTATGGACATTATGAGTTTTTGGTTATGTCCTTTGGATTAACAAATGCACCGGCAGCCTTCATGGACCTTATGAATAGGGTGTTCCACGACTATCTAGATAAATTTTTTATAGTATTTATAGATGACATTCTAATCTATTCTAGTACTAAGGATGAGCATGCAAGGCACTTGAGCTTAGTGTTAGGATTACTAAGGCAGCACCAACTTTATGCTAAGTTTTCTAAATGTGAGTTTTGGTTGGACAGAGTTCACTTTCTTGGTCACGTTGTAATACCCGGCTTTCCGGGATATTATTATTTTAATATATATAATGGTATTTTTGTAATTATGTCAAATCAAGCCCGTCTTACGAAAAGAAAGCGTTATTATGATTCTAATAATTAATATGGATTTTAAGAAAATTATGGGAATTTTAGGAGTCGTGACGCTAAATTACGGGAATTACATATCTCGTAATATAAAAGACATTTTAGTAAAAATAGTAAACGGGGTTCGATTTGCGAACGGACAGTTTTAATAAATCCCAAATAATAAGTATGACTTATTGATGAAATAGGGAAATTTGGAGAAACCAAATAACTAGTTAATTAACGAAGCAAAGGACGAAACAAATATAAAATAGAAGAAAGGGCAAAATGGTAATTTGCCAAAGTAATTTTATAAAAATAACTTAAATCCTCTTCTCCCTCATTTCTTTCTTCCTGCGCGAGAAAACCAGAGAGCGAAGCTCTCTGCCATCGACGGTTCTCCTCCATTCCAACCTCCGTTTCTCCTCCGACCGATCTCCGTTCTTCACGTTTTCTCCTCCGATCAACGTTCTAGGTAAGATTCTACAGCTTTCGGACGTTAGTTTTCAGTTTTAACGAAGTTATACGTTTAGGTTTTATGATTAGGGTTTTGTTAAAATTGTGATTTAAGGTTCGACATCGATAGGTTTGCCGTAATTAAGGATATAGTGAACGTATTGAACGTTATTGGACGAAGTTAAACTAATTTGTGAGAAATGTTAAATTTAATGAATTTCAAGTTTTTGGAAAAGCTCGTTATGGGATGTTTTGTAGAATCGAGCACGAATTGGTTGTTTAAATGCCTCGATTAATTAAGTTATAGCTTTAGAAGAATTTCCTTAGTTAAGGATTTCATTAAATTGGACGTTAACGGTTCAAGCGCATTTTAATGATAATTGTTGTGAATTGCCTTAGATGAACCACGCTCCTGGACGGAGCTAGCATTCAACAGACGTCAGGTAAGTCTCCGCGACTTGTTTGGCCGATTGGCCTACACCATATGATCTTCTGTTGGTCGAGGAAATTGGAGAATATAGATTGTTTAAATTGCTTTGGTTGGGTAGTTAGGTTAGTCGTTTATTAGGTTATGTTTTATTCGTCTTGATGGTACGCATGTTGGTTGTTTATTTTATGTTTATATCTGTTCATGCATCATAGTTTTAAAAACGTCATGAAAACGAATTTACGCATAGTTTTCATGAAAAAGAAATGCACGTAAAGGTAAGTAAAGTATCATGTAAACAACCCTCTGAATGTGGTTATCGGGCTGAGGTTCAGACCCGGCGTTCCGTGGTGAGCGGGTTTCCCTCCCTTCAGATGGTGTGGGCTGTCTAACCGCTTGACGGGCCCTATCCATCTGCCGAGTGATAGGCTTCGGTAACCAAAAGAATGTCACGGTGAGAATGAATGAATGAATATGGAAATGCATGAGTGACGGTGTTATAAAAATTGCACATACATGTTCATGCATAAGCATTTACATAGAACATACTGAGCCTTTAGCTCATAGTGTGTCTGTATGGTGTAGGTGATCGTGATACAGGTGAGGATGAGATCCCTCCACCCGAGACATGAACAGTTGATGAAGAATGGCCTGTGGAAGTGTGCTGAGCAGTCGGTGCGCATTTTGACCCGTGGGGATGTAGGTATATGTTTTGGGGACACGATATGAATTGTATAGCTGAACATATTAGGCTGTTTGAATCTGGTAGTGGATAGGTTTAAGTTTGATGTTTTAAACGTTTCGGAAATCTGTTTTATAAACTGTTTTGGTAAATTTAAATAGGAAGGATCGTCGATTTTTAAACGTATCCACGTAGTTTGTTTTTACGAAAGTTTATTATGTTTTAAATACGTTTTAAAATTTGTTTTGGGTCGCTTAATCGGGGGTTGATAAAATAAGAAAAGAGTTAAGTTTGTCGAAGAGTTTAGAGTGTATATGTATGATAATAAATGAAGAGGGAATGTGAAAAGAATGGAGGCAATGCATGAAGTTTGCTCTCTGGAATCGGATTCCAGAGAGCACTTGTGAAAAAAAGAAAAGAGAATAAGAGAAAAGAAGAGAGGAGTCTGGCTACCGATCATCGAAATGGGATCGCTGCAGGGGCGACTGGGAGCCAAGTGTGAGGGGCGACTGATCGTCCCTCCTATTTAATACTTCGGCGATCGATCTCCTGAATTTGGAGATCGATCGCCTCTTCAATTTGAGGGACAAAAGTCTCTTTTGTCACTCGGCCAATTAATTGTTTAATTTAAAGTTTTAATTAATAGTTTTAATTGTTAAATGTTTTATTAATTTAAAATATGTTTAGTTTTAAACGGTTTTAAGAAAATGAACTTCAACGTTTTTAATTCCGATTCTGATTCCGGTTTAAACAGTTTGATTCCGCACGAACGTCATTAAGTTTATGAATGTAAGGATAAAAAAAAAGAATACGGTAAAAATCAGGATACGGGTAAGGGTCGCTACACACGTGATCTCTGGAGATGGAATATCCGTCGATCAAGCCAAGGTTCAAGCAGTTAAGGAGTGGCCCCAACCGAAGAGTGCTGCAGATATTCGGAGTTTCCTTGGATTAGCAGGATTATAGAAAATTTATTGAATGATTTTCGAATATTGCATTACCCCTCACACGGTTAACAAGGAAAGATATCAAGTATGTTTGGACAGAGGAGTGTGAATCCAGTTTCCAGACCTTGAAAAAGAAACTGACCAATGCCTCAATATTAACCCTCCCTATCGAGAATGGTAAATTTAGCATTTACTGTGATGCATCCAAGATTGGACTTGGCTGTGTCTTGATGCAAGAGGGAAAAGTAATAGCTTACGCTTCTAGACAGTTGAAAACACATGAGAAGAATTACCCTACACATGACTTGGAATTAGCTGCAGTAGTATTTGCACTTAAGATTTGGAGGCATTATCTGTATGGACAAACTTATGAAATATTCTCGGACCATAAAAGTCTGAAATATATCTTCGCACAGAAGGAATTAAATATGAAGCAACGTCAGTGGTTGGTGTAACACTCGAGTTAACGGCCAGGTGATTTTCCTAACTGTATTAACGGTCATGAATATTTAATCTTTACAGTTCAGGACTTATACCAAGAATAATTAATTTCATGTGGATTTAAACTAGGTTGGGTGGCAAAGTTGTAATAATGGAGGGTGATGACCGATATATAAAGAAAAAGGAAACGTTTTAAACCTCACTAGAACCACTGAATCCGACACCTTCCTTTTCGACGATTTCTTCTCTCCCAAGCTCTTACTCTCTGCTTCCAGCATACCCTCTTCGACGATCGGTTTCTCTGCCACTACTCGACTACTCCGTGCTCGAGGTATGAGTTTGACAATGTAGCTATCTTTTAGTCGTTAAGCCTTGTTTCAGCTTTGTGTTGAGGTTCTGGATTCTTCAATGGCCGAGTATTAGTAAGGATATTTTAAAATCTGTATGTAATAATGTCATTCCGAATCGATTATGGACATTTGGAACAACCAACCCCGAGTTACTAATAATCGAATCCGTCTGTTTTGGTTTCGAGATTTCAGACTACATTGGGTATTAAACTTAGAACTCGGGAATGACTCTTAGTTATTAGACCCTAGGATGACTTGTGAGTAGAACTTTTAGGATTTTGTTTTAACTACTGCAATGTAAATGTTTTAGGTGAAGAAGTTTGAAGAGAAAGAAGCTCAAAGTGCTAAGGAGACCAGGTAAGTGAATGTATTAAGATTTCCGGCTAATAGAGCCCTACATCGTGGGAGTACTAGGTTGTTTAGATGTCTAATGTTTACCTTATGATAATGAGCTCGTCTGCACTCGAAGGATTTATGTATGTTGTGAGTTATACTATTTGATGACTTGCTAGTGAATGTGAAGTTGTCTGCTCTGGTGTGATCCTTGTCATAGTCTGATGAGTTAAAAGTTCTCATGTTTATGCATCATGAATGTTTCTCAAGCATAAGAAAATGTTTTAATGCATGTTTTCCATGAACAGAATATGTATGTATATCTGTATAATATATGATATATATATATATATATATATATATATATATATATATATATATATATATATATATATATATATATATATATATATATATATATATATATATATATATATATATATATATATATATATATATATATATATATATATATATATATATATATATATATATATATATATATATATATATATATATATATATATATATATATATATATATATATATATATATATATATATATATATATATATATATATATATATATATATATATATATATATATATATATATATATATATATATATATATATATATATATATATATATATATATATATATATATATATATATATATATATATATATATATATATATATATATATATATATATATATATATATATATATATATATATATATATATATATATATATATATATATATATATATATATATATATATATATATATATATATATATATATATATATATATATATATATATATATATATATATATATATATATATATATATATATATATATATATATATATATATATATATATATATATATATATATATATATATATATATATATATATATATATATATATATATATATATATATATATATATATATATATATATATATATATATATATATATATATATATATATATATATATATATATATATATATATATATATATATATATATATATATATATATATATATATATATATATATATATATATATATATATATATATATATATATATATATATATATATATATATATATATATATATATATATATATATATATATATATATATATATATATATATATATATATATATATATATATATATATATATATATATATATATATATATATATATATATATATATATATATATATATATATATATATATATATATATATATATATATATATATATATATATATATATATATATATATATATATATATATATATATATATATATATATATATATATATATATATATATATATATATATATATATATATATATATATATATATATATATATATATATATATATATATATATATATATATATATATATATATATATATATATATATATATATATATATATATATATATATATATATATATATATATATATATATATATATATATATATATATATATATATATATATATATATATATATATATATATATATATATATATATATATATATATATATATATATATATATATATATATATATATATATATATATATATATATATATATATATATATATATATATATATATATATATATATATATATATATATATATATATATATATATATATATATATATATATATATATATATATATATATATATATATATATATATATATATATATATATATATATATATATATATATATATATATATATATATATATATATATATATATATATATATATATATATATATATATATATATATATATATATATATATATATATATATATATATATATATATATATATATATATATATATATATATATATATATATATATATATATATATATATATATATATATATATATATATATATATATATATATATATATATATATATATATATATATATATATATATATATATATATATATATATATATATATATATATATATATATATATATATATATATATATATATATATATATATATATATATATATATATATATATATATATATATATATATATATAGTCGGGTGAGTTGTGATATGTTCTATCGAATGAAGATGTTTGATGATTATAGTGTTTTACTGCCGTATGAGAGAAGCTGGGTGAGGCAATCATCCGGCTGACGTCATCGGCGGATGTCAATAGATGAGAGTTAAACGATTGAGTCTTCCGGGTGACGTCACCGGAAGATGTAGTATGACGTCACCGGAAGATGTAGTTTGTTTCCTCGCCCGATGATGAAATTGTTAACTTGTCGTATAGCGTTCGGTGGATGAAGTGTATTTCTTCACCGGATGCTGGGAATGTTATTTTGTCGTCTAGCGATCGGCAGATGTAGTGTTTAAGCCATCGGATGATGAAAGTGCTATTTTGTCATCTAGCGATCGGCAGATGTAGTGTTTAAGCCATCGGATGATGAAAGTGCTATTTTGTCGTCTAGCGATCGGCAGATGTAGTGTTTAAGCCATCGGATGATGAAAGTGCTATTTTGTCGTCTAGCGATCGGCAGATGTAGTGTTTAAGCCATCGAATGATGAAAGTGCTATTTTGTCATCTAGCGATCGGCAGATGTAGTGTTCAAGCCATCGGATGATGAAAGTGCTATTTTGTCGTCTAGCGATCGGCAGATGTAGTGTTTAAGCCATCGGATGATGAAAGTGCTATTTTGTCATCTAGCGATCGGCAGATGTAGTGTTTAAGCCATCGGATGATGAAAGTGCTATTTTGTCGTCTAGCGATCGGCAGATGTAGTGTTTAAGCCATCGAATGATGAAAGTGCTATTTTGTCATCTAGCGATCGGCAGATGTAGTGTTTAAGCCATCGGATGATGAAAGTGCTATTTTGTCGTCTAGCGATCGGCAGATGTAGTGTTTAAGCCATCGGATGATGAAAGTGCTATTTTGTCGTCTAGCGATCGGCAGATGTAGTGTTTAAGCCATCGGATGATGAAAGTGCTATTTTGTCATCTAGCGATCGGCAGATGTAGTGTTTAAGCCATCGGATGATGAAAGTGCTATTTTGTCATCTAGCGATCGGCAGATGTAGTGTTTAAGCCATCGGATGATGAAAGTGCTATTTTGTCGTCTAGCGATCGGCAGATGTAGTGTTTAAGCCATCGGATGATGAAAGTGCTATTTTGTCGTCTAGCGATCGGCAGATGTAGTGTTTAAGCCATCGGATGATGAAAGTGCTATTTTGTCATCTAGCGATCGGCAGATGTAGTGTTTAAGCCATCGGATGATGAAAGTGCTATTTTGTCATCTAGCGATCGGCAGATGTAGTGTTTAAGCCATCGGATGATGAAAGTGCTATTTTGTCATCTAGCGATCGGCAGATGTAGTGTTTAAGCCATCGGATGATGAAAGTGCTATTTTGTCGTCTAGCGATCGGCAGATGTAGTGTTTAAGCCATCGGATGATGAAAGTGCTATTTTGTCATCTAGCGATCGGCAGATGTAGTGTTTAAGCCATCGGATGATGAAAGTGCTATTTTGTCATCTAGCGATCGGCAGATGTAGTGTTTAAGCCATCGGATGATGAAAGTGCTATTTTGTCATCTAGCGATCGGCAGATGTAGTGTTTAAGCCATCGGATGATGAAAGTGCTATTTTGTCGTCTAGCGATCGGCAGATGTAGTGTTTAAGCCATCGGATGATGAAAGTGCTATTTTGTCGTCTAGCGATCGGCAGATGTAGTGTTTAAGCCATCGGATGATGAAAGTGCTATTTTGTCGTCTAGCGATCGGCAGATGTAGTGTTTAAGCCATCGGATGATGAAAGTGCTATTTTGTCGTCTAGCGATCGGCAGATGTAGTGTTTAAGCCATCGGATGATGAAAGTGCTATTTTGTCGTCTAGCGATCGGCAGATGTAGTGTTTAAGCCATCGGATGATGAAAGTGCTATTTTGTCATCTAGCGATCGGCAGATGTAGTGTTTAAGCCATCGGATGATGAAAGTGCTATTTTGTCATCTAGCGATCGGCAGATGTAGTGTTTAAGCCATCGGATGATGAAAGTGCTATTTTGTCGTCTAGCGATCGGCAGATGTAGTGTTTAAGCCATCGAATGATGAAAGTGCTATTTTGTCATCTAGCGATCGGCAGATGTAGTGTTCAAGCCATCGGATGATGAAAGTGCTATTTTGTCGTCTAGCGATCGGCAGATGTAGTGTTTAAGCCATCGGATGATGAAAGTGCTATTTTGTCGTCTAGCGATCGGCAGATGTAGTGTTTAAGCCATCGGATGATGAAAGTGCTATTCGGTAGATGCAGTCTATAACTTAAAGTTTTTTCCTTCACTAGCGATACACATTGTACTTGCCAACGGCAGATATGTAATGTTTTTCCTTTTGCCGATTGAGGCTTAGCGAATCGCATATGACACCTTGAGTTAAATTATGTTTCAAAAAAAAAGAAATACACTACTAATATTGAATGCAGTGTGACTAATGAGGATTAAATGATTAAGAAAGATAAGGATTATGTGATGATCCCTTCTGGGGTCGCTACAGTTGGAGTTTGTTAAGGATTACGATTTTGAGATCAAATACCATCCTGGTAAAGCTAATGTAGTCGGCTGATGCCATTTTGAGCTCAAAATCCATCCTGGTAAGTAAGTAGTGGCTGATGCCTTGCGTAGAGACCATCAACCCCAACTATGATTTTCGATATGCCATTAGCCTTAGAGTCAGAATTCCAAATGTTTAATCTAGAAGCAGTACACAGTGTGTCAGCCATGCTTACTGCCATATCCTTGAGACCCACCATTCTAGAAAGAATAAAGGAAGCTCAGACAAATGATGTAGAGTGCAACAAGTACAGATTAAGTATAGAATCCACTGTTAACTCAGATTTCAATTATTCCAATGATGGAATCCTTAAGTTTAAAAATAGATGGTTTGTTCCTACCATTAAAGAACTTCGAGATGAGATTCTTTCTGAAGCACATTCTTCTAGATTTTCTGTCCACCCTGGAAGTACGAAGATGTACAAGGACCTCAAACAGCATTATTGGTGGCCAAGTATGAAAAGGTGTGTGGCAGAGTATGTAGGATCATGTTTGTGTTGTCAGCATATTAAAGCTAAACATCAGAGGCCTGCAGGAACATTACAACCCTTACCAGTTTCTGAATGGAAATGGGAACAAAAAACGATGGACTTCGTCGTGGGATTACCAAGAACAGCAAAGGGATATGATGCAATCTGGGTAATAGTAGATCGATTAACCAAATCTGTCCACTTTCTACCTATGAGGATGACATACTCGATGGATCTGCTTGCTGAATTGTATGTGCAAGAGATTGTTAGGTTACATGGAGTTCCTGGTACCATAGTTTCAGACCGAGATTCTAGATTTACATCTAAGTTTTGGAAGAGTTTGCACAAGGCTATGGGAACACAGCTTAGTTTTAGCACAGCTTTTCACCCTCAAATAGACGGACAATTTGAGAGAACTATTCAGACCTTAGAAGATATGCTCCGGGCATGGATATTAGATTTTCAAGGATCTTGGAGTAAATATTTATCGTTGGTGGAGTTTTCTTATAATAACAGTTTTCAAGCAACAATAAGGATGGCACCTTATGAAGCATTGTATGGACAAAAATGCAGATCACCTTTGTACTGGGATGAAATTGGTGAAGCACAGTTACTTGGTCCTGACATTGTGCAACAAACTGTTGAGAAGGTTGCCCTCATCCGCCAGAGGATCTTAACAGCTCAAAGCCGACAGAAAAGTTATGCCGACAGAAGACGCAGAGAATTAGAGTTTGAAGTAGGTGATGAAGTTTTTCTTAAGATATCACCATTCAAAGGAGTTGTGAGATTTGGTAAGAGGCAAGTTAAACCCCAGATTTATTGGACCCTTTTCAGTCTTGAAAAGGATTGGGAAGGCAGCTTACGAATTACAGCTACCAACCTCTATGGAAGGAATCCATAATGTGTTTCATGTATCTATGTTGAAGAAGTGTGTACGAGATCCAACACAGATTGTGGAACAGCAGAGTATTGAAGTTCATCATACCCTTGCATATGAGGAGAAACCAGTAAAGATCCTAGACTATGATGTGAAAGTGTTGCGCAACAAAGAAGTTCCACTGGTGAAAGTCTTATGGAATAACCAGAACATAGAGGAGACAACTTGGGAGCGCCAGCAAGACATGATGGACCAACATCCAGAGTTATTCAGGTACTGAATTTTGAGGACAAAATTCTTTTAAGGAGGGTAGATTGTAACACCCGGTTCTATTGAACCAGTTCTCAATTCTTTTTAAATTATTGGCACACTTTAAGTGACAATAATTAAAGTAGGGTTAATGGATGACTAGACAAGGGCATAAGGGTAATTGGAAATTTAAAAGTGGATAACGTATTTAAGGAGAGAGGTTTGGGTTTAATGCACTGTAGCCGCCACTATTATGTTTATCATTTCCTCTTTCGGCCTCCAACTCTCCAGCAAAAACCCTTTTTGGCGATCCTCTTGCTCGATTCTCTTTCAACCTAGGTAAGTTCTCCTCATTTTTCTTGTATTTTAGCAATTAGGTAACTGAGGGAGTACAATGTGAGAAATTTCGAGGATGCTGTGATTGAGAGTAGGTTCGGGTTTTGGTGATAAATAGGAATGCACGGGTAGCAGGGTTTCAAACTGGTTTCCTCAAACTTCTGATTGATTCTTGGTGAAGTTTAATGAAGGTTTGATTAATGTACTGTTATGACTTTAGGTGAGCGAGCTTCTAAAGTAGCTTACAGTCGAGCGATTTCCAGGAGACCAGGTAAGTAAAGTATGCTTGTGCCTTCGGGCCTACATCACAAAACAGTAGGGTTGTGCATGCTTGAGTGTGTTTGTATGTCATGCATCATATTTTGAAAACTATGCGAAAATGAATTTAAATGAAATGGCATGGTAAGGAATGAACAAACTGTAACAATTGTTAAGGAAACTAATCTGCCCCTTAATCAAGAGAGAGAATGTATGACTTTGGGGTAAGTGATCCAAACCCCAATTTCACAGGGGGATCTGAACAGTTGTTAAGGGAACTAATCTGCCCCTAAATCAAGAGAGAGGATATATGACTTTGGGAGAAGTGATCCAACTCCCAATTTCACAGGAGGATCAGACCAGTAACGAATGCATATGCAACTGAGATGAGAAAGTAGAAACTGCATGTTTAGGAATTTATGTTTCAGCATTTCATTTCATTACTGCTTTACTTACTTAGTGTAACACCCGGAATTTTCCGTACACCCAGTTTATTCTCGTTTACGCAATTTCCAACTCTATGTGTCATTGAACGGCGGAGTTGTAGTCAGAATCTAGAGCGGAAAATTTACACGGGTAAGAAAGTAATTATTTTGAAGCTGACCGGAATGTTAGATTTATAAGAATCTCGCCGAGAACGGGATAAATGACCATTAGGTTAGAAAATTAAATATTGAGGGCGATATGGTAATTGGGTTATTATTATTATTATTATTATTATTATTATTATTATTATTATTATTATTATTATTATTATTATTATTATTATTATTATTATTATTAAATTTTATATAAAAAAAAATTTCCTCCCTTGGTTTTCTTCCTCCCACGAAAACCTCTAGAGAAGTTTCCTTCTCCCTCCCTCCCTCTGGTTCTGCACGCCGACGCCACCAATGACGGAGCCCTCTCCTCCGATTTCTGTCGTCCCTTTCCTCTATCTCGACAATTAAGGTGAGTTGTGTGGGTTGTAAGTTTGGTTTTCAGTTTAAGGTTAGATTCGAGGAGAAATTCGTGGATTGAGATTTAGGGTTTTGAGATTTGGATGTATTGTTGGATTTTTCTTGATTTTTGGATGGTCATTGGTAAATTGATGGATATTGGTTGACGATTTAAATGTACAAAAACTGAAAAAAGTTAGGGCAGCTTCGGTTTTTTGATTTTCTGCCAATTATTGGGTTTGATTTTTGATAAATGAATAAGTCTATGTTAAACTAGACATTGTAAGGATTCTGTGACATTTTGAATTATTGAATTCGGATATGTGTGCGATTTATGGTGAATTTTCGAAGTTGGACAAAAAGTAATGATTTAAAAACAGAGCAGTTTCGGTTTTAGTTTTTCTGTCAATATATTTGAATGGCTTTTGATAAATGAGTTTCACCATTAGAAAGTAGACATTCTAAGGAGTCCATAGCAACTTGAATCACTTGATTTCGTTAAGAATTGATTTCGTTAAGAATTGATTTAGTTATGAATTTTTGAAGTTGTTGTGCAAAAACTGGAGAATTTCCGCGGTCAGTTCGGTTTTTGGTCTTTCTATCACGATTCTGTTTTATTTTGGATAAAGGGTTGATTCTATGTTAAAATAGACATAATAAGGTTTCCAAAACATGTTGAATCATTGAAAACGGATAAGAATTGGAGAAGTTATGAATTTTCAAAGTTTAAGTAAAATAGTAAAGCGAAATTTCGGCAGGTCACTGTTCTGATGCATTTTGACCATCCTTCTAATTTTATCTCGCAAAACTATTTTTGTGGGTTAAATTAGATACTTTAAGAAAGCCGTGGCCTTTGGAATCAAGCCGTTTCGACATTTGTAGATGAAGTTATAATTTTTCGAAATTGGTTCATGTTTTGAGCTAGAATCTTAGTTTTTGTGATTAAAGTCAACTGATTTACTTGTGCTGGTTTGAAACGCTTCATTTAAAGTGTCACACGTGTTTATGTTCTTGTTGAATTAGATGGCTTGGAATTGTTGATATTTGGTTTTGAAACTAATTGCATTGAGATTGTTTCAATTGGAGATATTGATTTTGAAGTTGATGTGCTTTAGGTTTCAAGTTACAAAAGAGATTCGTCAAGCTAAATTCATTTGCTAAGGACGCGAGGTAAGTTCTCGTGACTTACTCTGGCCGATAGGCCTACACCATATGTCGAAGTCGTCTCGAGGAGTTTTGGAGATGTATTTGTTTAAATTTCATAGGTTGGGTAGTTTAGGTTTGGTTAATTATAGGTTGATTGTTATGTTTTAATGGTATTTGTCGCGTTTTAATGGTATGCTCGTTAATTGCGTTATATTGAACTGTTCATGCATCACGGTTTTTAAAAACGACATGAAAATGAATTTACGCACGGATTTTATGAAAAGAACATGCATCGTAAAAAGCAAGTAAAGTATCACAGTAAACAACAATGACATGGGGTTATCGGGGATAAGGTTCAGACCTGGCGTTCCGTGGTGAGCGGGTTTTCCTCCCTTCAGATGGTGTGGGCTATCTAACCGCTGGGCGTGCCCTATCCATCTGTCGAGCATTTCCGATAACCATAGACTGACACGTACAAATATATGCATTGACATGGACGGTTTTCATTGCACTGAACATACATGATTATGCATTAGCATTTGCGTAGAGCTTATTGAGATTTTTATCTCATAGGTGTCTCTATGGTGTAGGTGATTTCGAGACAGGTGAGGATGACGTCCCTCCGCCTGAAGTATGAGCACGTTGAAGGAGAATGGCCCGTGGGAGTGCGCTGGCAGTCGGAGCGTGATTTTGACCCGTGGGGACGTAGGTAAATATTTTGGGATTTGATAGATGAAGAATAGAAGAATTGTATAGTAAATGTTTTAGGATGTTTGGAAACTGATTTTGAAAGTATTTTGTAACTGTAAGTGATTTCGAAAACAGGGGGATATGTAAAACTTTTAAACGGAACCATGCGGTTCGTTTTCATGAAATTGGTTATGTTCAGTTGTGTTTGAGTTGGGAAGTGGGTGAGCGAGAGTATGAGAAATGTAATGGTGTGTGTGTGTTGTGTTGTGAGTTGTGTATTGTGAGTGTGAGATGCAGGGCATGAGGAAACGAAGGAAGGAAGAAAGAAGGGAGAGAGGGGGCTGTGCTCTCTGGAAAATCCCAGAGAGCATGGCGATTGATCGCCACTTGATCGCCACTTGATCGCCCCTCTTTGCCTGGCGATCGCTAGGCGATGGTGGAATCGCCTAAAGCGATTGCTCGCCATGAGCGATCGCTGATAGGCGATGGTGGAATCGCCTAAAGCGATTGCTCGCCATGAGCAATCGCTGATGGGCGATTGATCGCCCACTTGGGGGCGATCAATCGCCATCTGTTCTGCCAAACGGCAGAACATAAATAAAAAAAAAAGTAACTTTAATTTTAAATGATTTCTTTTAATATTTAGTTGTTTAATTAATGTTTTAAGTTTATCTTATATAGTTTTCAAGGTAGTTTTCAAACGCCGTTAAAAATTTTAAATTCTGATTTTTAAAGTCTTAATTCCGCACAAAAGTCAGATTTACAGTTTATACGCATAAAAATGAAAAATTTGTACCGAAAAACTAGGGTACGGGTAAGGGTCGTTACACTTAGCATTAGGCTAATAGATGAGTTTTGTGATGTAGGTGAAGAAGTGACTGCAGAAGTTTTTTCTGAGCATGTTGAGGAATAGGCTGGTTGGGGGAGCACCTTCATGTCTCGACTTGGCGAACTGATGGGGCGGTTTAACTAGTGTCAGTAGATGAGAATGTTTAATAAACCATGATTCAATTTAAATATGTTGAGAGTTTTAGTGACAGTAGTAGTTTTTGTTGACTTAAATGATGATTAAGTCCAAATTTGTTTTTGATGATGTGTTTGTATGGTTAATATTGTAATTTGATTATGTTTACTGAATGAGAATAATGTATATGCAGTTGAGATTAATCTGTCGGAAATACCCTTGAAAAGGGTATTTTAGTTTACTAATGAATTTGGTTGAGTGTTCTAGGTATATTAGTAAAACAGGGCTGTGAATGCACATTCAGTGGTTAAGTTGCAGAAAAGTCCACCGGTGATTTTAAATAAAAAAATAATAATAAAAACAGAAGTCCACTGGTGAAAATAATAATAAAAGAAGAAGTCGTTCAAAGCCGAGTCCTCATCCGATCGCTAAACGACAAAGGCGGAAGACTTCGAAGAAGGCCTCATCCGATCGCTAAACGACAAAGACGGAAGACTTCGAAGAAGGCCTCATCCGATCGCTAAACGACAAAGGCGGAAGACTTCGAAGAAGGCCTCATCCGATCGCTAAACGACAAAGGCGGAAGACTTCGAAGAAGACCTCCTCCGATCGCTAAACGACAAAGGCGGAAGACTTCGAAGAAGGCCTCATCCGATCGCTAAACGACAAAGGCGGAAGACTTCGAAGAAGGCCTCATCCGATCGCTAAACGACAAAGGCGGAAGACTTCGAAGAAGGCCTCATCCGATCGCTAAACGACAAAGGCGGAAGACTTCGAAGAAGGCCTCATCCGATCGCTAAACGACAAAGGCGGAAGACTTCGAAGAAGGCCTCATCCGATCGCTAAACGACAAAGGCGGAAGACTTCGAAGAAGGCCTCATCCGATCGCTAAACGACAAAGGCGGAAGACTTCGAAGAAGGCCTCATCCGATCGCTAAACGACAAAGGCGGAAGACTTCGAAGAAGGCCTCATCCGATCGCTAAACGACAAAGGCGGAAGACTTCGAAGAAGGCCTCATCCGATCGCTAAACGACAAAGGCGGAAGACTTCGAAGAAGGCCTCATCCGATCGCTAAACGACAAAGGCGGAAGACTTCGAAGAAGGCCTCATCCGATCGCTAAACGACAAAGGCGGAAGACTTCGAAGAAGGCCTCATCCGATCGCTAAACGACAAAGGCGGAAGACTTCGAAGAAGGCCTCATCCGATCGCTAAACGACAAAGGCGGAAGACTTCGAAGAAGGCCTCATCCGATCGCTAAACGACAAAGGCGGAAGACTTCGAAGAAGGCCTCATCCGATCGCTAAACGACAAAGGCGGAAGACTTCGAAGAAGGCCTCATCCGATCGCTAAACGACAAAGGCGGAAGACTTCGAAGAAGGCCTCATCCGATCGCTAAACGACAAAGGCGGAAGACTTCGAAGAAGGCCTCATCCGATCGCTAAACGACAAAGGCGGAAGACTTCGAAGAAGGCCTCATCCGATCGCTAAACGACAAAGGCGGAAGACTTCGAAGAAGGCCTCATCCGATCGCTAAACGACAAAGGCGGAAGACTTCGAAGAAGGCCTCATCCGATCGCTAAACGACAAAGGCGGAAGACTTCGAAGAAGGCCTCATCCGATCGCTAAACGACAAAGGCGGAAGACTTCGAAGAAGGCCTCATCCGATCGCTAAACGACAAAGGCGGAAGACTTCGAAGAAGGCCTCATCCGATCGCTAAACGACAAAGGCGGAAGACTTCGAAGAAGGCCTCATCCGATCGCTAAACGACAAAGGCGGAAGACTTCGAAGAAGGCCTCATCCGATCGCTAAACGACAAAGGCGGAAGACTTCGAAGAAGGCCTCATCCGATCGCTAAACGACAAAGGCGGAAGACTTCGAAGAAGGCCTCATCCGATCGCTAAACGACAAAGGCGGAAGACTTCGAAGAAGGCCTCATCCGATCGCTAAACGACAAAGGCGGAAGACTTCGAAGAAGGCCTCATCCGATCGCTAAACGACAAAGGCGGAAGACTTCGAAGAAGGCCTCATCCGATCGCTAAACGACAAAGGCGGAAGACTTCGAAGAAGGCCTCATCCGATCGCTAAACGACAAAGGCGGAAGACTTCGAAGAAGGCCTCATCCGATCGCTAAACGACAAAGGCGGAAGACTTCGAAGAAGGCCTCATCCGATCGCTAAACGACAAAGGCGGAAGACTTCGAAGAAGGCCTCATCCGATCGCTAAACGACAAAGGCGGAAGACTTCGAAGAAGGCCTCATCCGATCGCTAAACGACAAAGGCGGAAGACTTCGAAGAAGGCCTCATCCGATCGCTAAACGACAAAGGCGGAAGACTTCGAAGAAGGCCTCATCCGATCGCTAAACGACAAAGGCGGAAGACTTCGAAGAAGGCCTCATCCGATCGCTAAACGACAAAGGCGGAAGACTTCGAAGAAGGCCTCATCCGATCGCTAAACGACAAAGGCGGAAGACTTCGAAGAAGGCCTCATCCGATCGCTAAACGACAAAGGCGGAAGACTTCGAAGAAGGCCTCATCCGATCGCTAAACGACAAAGGCGGAAGACTTCGAAGAAGGCCTCATCTTCTAAAGCAGCATCACCGATTCGACTCAAGCTTCACAAACATAATGAAGCCGGTTCAAGAATTGTAAAGCAACGTCTTCCGCCAGATTTTAAATTACGCCGCGAAAGCTACAGTGTATCTCGCCCAGAAGCTTAAAGTGCAGAACATTAATGGTGTCGGGCGACTTGCGCTTTCAGAAAGCAACGGCTACCTGCTTTTGTACGAAAGCTGCTCCAACGGTAACAAAGTTTCCATTATTGGATAAGGAGCATTGAAGTCAAGCCGATTTGCAGACAGAGTATTTAAGCCGAGGTTAGAGCACGAAGACCGAACTTTTGAAAATTTGATTTTCTGAACTCTAACTTGCAAAGCATACTCTGTATCCTTATCTACAATCTTCTATTCCAAAACTGAGATTCTGTTTTGAGAGTTTGTAGATCATCATAATCTGTCATTCAAATCTGAAAATCTTGTAAGGCAGTGGATTATCGCCCGATCCAGAAGTGTAAAAGGCAGTTGATCAGAGCCCGGAATACCGATCTGTTTTCTCACTGAGGAGAAGGTTAAGAATCTTCAAGGGGGAGCCTTGGAGCGTGGACGTAGGCAGTTTGGCCGAACCACGTTAAAAACTGTGGTGTCGAATTTCTCTCTCTCTCTTTACTTTATTTGTTTGTCTGCTATTAATTTATAAGTACTTTATTCAAGAGAAAAATTTAGTTAGACTTTGGATTAAAATTTAAAAATGTCTAATTCACCCCCCTCTTAGACAATATCGTTCCTACAATTGGTATCAAAGTAAGGTTAATCATTGTCTAAGTTGTATTAGAACACTCTGTGAGATATTTACCATGGCATTCAACACTAACACCACACAAGTAGAAGGTCAAGCAACAAATAGACCTCTCTTTTTCGATGGGAGTGATTATGTCTACTGGAAGTCTAGAATGAGAATATTCATTCAAGCTTTTGACTATGAACTATGGAATAATATAGAAAATGGTCCATACATAGCTTTTAAAACAGAAGACGGTATTAGAACTCCCAAAGCTTCACACGAACTAAATGATACAGATAAAAAGAACTTGAGCCTAAATGCCAAGGCAATAAACACCTTGTACTGTGCTCTGAACAGAGACGAATTTAATAGAGTACAAGGGTGTGAGAGCGCTCAAGAGATTTGGCGCCTATTAGAGGTCACACACGAGGGCACAAATCAGGTGAAAGAGAGCAAATTGAATATGCTCATACATGAGTATGAACTATTTTCTATGCCTAAGGATGAGTCTGTCTCTTCAATGTTTACCAGATTTACTAACATAACTAATGGTTTGAAAGCTCTTGGTAAATCTTACTCTAGTGAAGAACAGGTCAGGAAGATCCTCAGATGACTTCCAAGAAGTTGGCAGCCAAAAGTGACTGCCATACAGGAAGCAAAGGATCTCAAAGCTCTAAAGCTTGAGGAGCTCATTGGATCTCTCATGACACATGAGATCACAATGAGGGCAAACGAAAAGGAGGACCTCAAAGAAAAGGAGGTCACAAGGAAAAAGGACATTGCTCTGAAAGCCTCCTCTAGAAAGAATGAAGTATCTGAGGATGAAGAAGAGGAAGATGATGAGGATATAGCTCTCATCACTAGGAGATTCAGTAAATTCCTGCAACGGAAGAGGATGCAGGGAAAAAGATTTTCAAAAGGTGAGAAGTTCCAAAAGGACAAGGAGATCACATGCTTTGGGTGTAGAAAGCCTGGTCATATGAAGGCAGACTGTCCACAAGCAAAGAAGTATCCCAAGAAATTCAAGAAGAAGGCCATGAAGGCTACTTGGGATGAAAGTGAAAGTGACACATCTTCTTCAGAAGATGAGGAAGTTGCCAACCTCTACTTTATGGCACACGAGAATGAGGTTAGCATTTCCTTAAGTGATAGTGAATCTGATGAAGATGGTGATATGATTGATGCATTTAATGATCTTGTAAAACAATTTAGCATGCTAAAGGTCAAATATAATTTGATGAAAAAGGAAAATGCAAGCTTAATTGAGAAGCATGAAAATGAAAGGAATCAGCATGAAAAAGAAGTTTCTGAACTGAAAAAGAAAAATGAGACTTTAAATAGTTTTGTTCAGAAATACACTTATAGTAGTAATCAACTGAGCATGCTGTTAAGTGACCAGAGAATGCAATTAGATAAAGCTGGTTTAGGGTATGACAGATTGAGCAAAAAGAAATCTTATAAGAATTACTTTGTTAAATCTACTGTTTGTCATATGTGTAATGAAGTAGGACATAAATCTTTTGTATGTCCTTTAAAAACAAACAGTATGAAACCAGGTAGCAAATTACAGTGGGTTCCTAAAGGAACCAAGACTAACACTAGGACCCAAAAGATTTGGGTACCTAAGAAGACTACTTGATCACTGTTTTGCAGGTTGACAGCTCTCCCGGGAAGAATCAGTGGTACCTTGATAGTGGTTGTTCAAGGCATATGACGGGAGATTCAACCAAGTTTGCTGTTGTCAACAAAAAAAAGAGCAGTGTCACTTTTGGTGGAAACCAAAAGAGCAGGATTGTTGGCATCGGCAATATAGGTAATCCTTCTAAACCAATTATTGAAAATGTATTATTAGTAGAAGGATTAAAGCATAATCTGTTAAGCATAAGTCAGTTGTGTGACAAGGGCTATAATGTAACATTCAAATCAAATGTTTGTGTGATTAAAGACATTTCAACCAACAATGTTTTGTTTAAAGGATTTAGAAAAGAAAATGTCTATATTGTTGATCTGAATGACTTTGAGCATATTGATGAGAAATGTTTTGCTGTTAATTCTTCCCATGATTCTTGGATTTGGCATAGGAGATTAGGACATGTAGGGATGGATACTTTAGTTAAGATTACTAAGGAGAATTTAGTTAGAGGAATCCCTAAGATATCCTTTGAGAAGGATAAGGTCTGTGAAGCTTGCCAAATGGGTAAGCAGATCAAAACTTCTTTTGCATCGAAGAATGCAATTTCAACTTCTAAGCCTCTTCAACTCCTTCACATGGACCTCTTCGGTCCTTCAAATATAGCTAGCCTAGGAGGAAAATTCTATGCATTCGTCATTGTTGATGATTTTTCTAGATTTACTTGGGTTCACTTTCTGAAGTCTAAGGATGAGACTTTTGACACCTTTTCTAGTTTTAGGAAAAGAGTTCAAAATGAAAAGGAGCTCACCATAGTTGCTATTCGTAGTGATCATGGTGGAGAATTTGAAAATGAGAAATTTGAACTCTTGTGTCTCAAGTATGGAATTGAGCACAATTTCTCTTCTCCTAGGACCCCTCAGCAAAATGGTGTTGTTGAGAGGAAAAATAGGTCTCTCCAAGAGCTTGCTAGAACTATGCTTAATGAGAATTCTCTTCCTAAGTATTTCTGGGCTGAAGCTGTTGCAACAGCCTGTTATGTTCTAAATCGGGTCTCCATAAGACCTATTCTTGAGAAAACTCCATATGAGCTCTGGAGTGGAAAAAATCTTCTGTTAAATACTTTAGAGTCTTTGGTAGCAAATGCTTTATTCTCAACACTAAGGATAACTTAGGAAAATTCGACTCCAAATCTGATCTTGGAATTTTTCTTGGTTATTCTCTTTCTAGCAAAGCATATAGAGTTTTCAATAGGAGAACTCTAGTTGTAGAGGAATCAGTGCATGTCAACTTTGATGAGTCCCCTCAACCCACAATCAATGTGGATGAGGATGTCACTTTGGAAAATCATCTGGACTCTATTTCCTTAGAAAAACCCTCAGATTCACTACAAGTAGAGAAATCCTTAGAACCCTCCTCTACTTCTCTAGATATTATTCCTGTCAAGGATGAAAATCCTACTCTCCCTAGAGATTGGAAATTTGTCAGAAACCATCCAATAGATGAAGTCTTAGGTGATCCTTCATTAGGAGTTAAGACTAGATCCTCTCTTAGGAATCTTTGTGCCAATGTGGCATTTATTTCTCAAATAGAGCCTAAGAAGTTTGAAAAGGCCGAGAATGATGAGAATTGGATCTCAGCAATGCAAGAAGAGTTAAATCAATTTGAAAGGAGCAAGGTATGGGAACTTGTTCCACGGCCTAAGGATCATCCCATTATTGGAACTAAATGGGTTTATAAGAATAAATTGGATGAAAATGGGATTGTTGTGAGAAACAAGGCTAGACTAGTTGCTAAGGAATACTCTCAAGAAGAGGGTATTGATTTTGAGGAATCTTTTGCCCCTGTAGCTAGATTAGAGTCAATTAGGATGCTTCTTGCATTTGCTTGCTTCAAAAACTTCACACTCTTTCAAATGGATGTAAAGAGTGCATTCTTAAATGGATATATTACAGAAGAAGTTTTTGTTGAGCAACCTTTAGGTTTTGAAGCTTTTGACAAACCCGACTATGTCTATAAGTTAAGGAAAGCTCTCTATGGTCTTAAACAGGCTCCTAGAGCTTGGTACGATAGGTTGAAGAATTTCCTTGATGAAAGAAATTTCAAAAAGGGTAACTCTGATTCAACTCTATTTACCATGCAAAAGGATAAGGATATTCTGTTAGTTCAAATTTATGTCGATGACATTATTTTTGGATCAACAAATGTCAAAATGTGTAATGAGTTTTCCTCCCTCATGCAAAGTGAATTTGAGATGAGTATGATGGGGGAGTTAAAATTTTTCTTAGGATTCCAGATTAGTCAATCTCCTGATGGAATTTTCTTCTGTCAAGAAAAGTACATTAAGGAACTTCTTAAGAAATTTGGTTTAGAAACTATCAAATCGTCTAAAACTCTCATGAGTACCACTACTAAATTGGACAAGGATGAAAATGGTATAAGTGTGGATATCAAGAAATATCGTGGTATGATTGGTTCTCTGTTGTATCTGACTGCAAGTAGGCCAGATATACTCTTTAGTGTTTGTTTATGTGCTAAATTCCAGGCTGCTCCTAAGGAATCTCACTTAACTGCTGTCAAAAGGATTTTTAAATATTTAAGTGGGACATCTGATTTAGGTTTATGGTATCCGAAGGATACCTCCTTTGATCTAGTAGGATATTCTGATTCTGACTATGCTGGTAGTCTAATTGATAGGAAGAGCACCAGTGGCACTTGTCAATTCTTAGGAGAATCTCTAGTGTCTTGGTATTCTAAGAAATAGAATTCTGTTGCATTATCAACTGCTGAGAGTGAATATATTGCTGCAGGCAGTTGTTGTGCACAAATGCTTTGGATGAAGCAAACTCTAGAGGACTACAATCTGTTTTATGATAGGATATTCCTATTCGGTGTGATAACACCAGTGCCATAAACATTTCTAAAAATCCTATTCAGCATTCTAGAACCAAGCACATAGATGTAAGATATCACTTTATTCGTGATCATGTTCAAAGAGGTGATATATCTTTAGAGTTTGTCAATTCCGAAGATCAATTGGCAGATATCTTCACAAAACCTTTAGATGAGAAAACCTTCTGTAGAATAAGAATAAGGTTAGGACTTATTAAGTGTGAGAAAAGTTAAGCCTTTTGTGTTTACATCGCCCGGTCATTTACTATTCATCGGAAGATGTATATGCACCGGATGATATATTTTTTTTCTAATCTGATGACACGTGTACACCATCGGGCGATCCGATTCCAATGCTTAGTTTTCCTCTCTTCGGGCGATGCCCTATTTCATTTAAACTCTTTCTTTACAAAGACGTTTCATCTTTCGCGCTCTTTCACAAGTTTCTGCTCTGACAGACATTTTTCTCCTCTCCAAAAACCCTTCTCTCCTTCGCGATTGCACTCTGTCATTCTCTTCTATCGTTCAATGGAGTCTTCTTCAAGAGCTGGCAAGGAACCCGCCTCTAAAAAGGCCAAGCTCCCTGCTAGACAGCCTCGAGAACTGCCTCGGGCTACAAATTGGCCAACTCACTTTTTCTTCACTCGGTTTGCAGAATCGAGGTATCACGATGATTTCAAGTTCAAAACTCTTATTCCTAGTAGGGGTATCTCTCCTGATGAGTTGGTTGGTTTTAAACCCTTCTCTCCTTCGCGATTGCACTCTGTCATTCTCTTCTATCGTTCAATGGAGTCTTCTTCAAGAGCTGGCAAGGAACCCGCCTCTAAAAAGGCCAAGCTCCCTGCTAGACAGCCTCGAGAACTGCCTCGGGCTACAAATTGGCCAACTCACTTTTTCTTCACTCGGTTTGCAGAATCGAGGTATCACGATGATTTCAAGTTCAAAACTCTTATTCCTAGTAGGGGTATCTCTCCTGATGAGTTGGTTGGTTTTAATCTAGTAGAAACTTTGACAGATATTGGATTAATTGGGTTATTCGAAGTTGAATCCTTCGTTTACCCCACGGCTGTTAAACGGTTTTATGTCAATCTTGGCTATTCTTCTGACCAATCTACTAAGTCGAGCTATGTGTATGGAAAACGCATAGTTTTAACCTCCTCTTTCTTAAATGAACTTCTGGGGTATCCTTATCTAGATAAACATCCCCAATTCTACTTGTCAGGGCAAGAACCTCCATTTCTTGGAACTCCTTATGGTCAACAATTTTTGAAAGAAATTGTCCTTGACCCGAACAATATTCCCAACTCCTTAAAAAGCAAACACTTAACCATTAGAGCTAGACTTTTTCATCAAATGATCAGCTATAATGTTATTCATAAAGGTGGTCATTATGATGAAGTTAGTAGCATGGAATTGGCTATTCTTTTTTCCATCTACTTTAAGACCCCTTTCGATATAGGATATGTTGTTCTGAGAAGAATGATTCTATGTGTTACTACCAAGTCTCAATCCCTTCCCTACAACCTCCTCCTCATGAAGATCTTTCAGAAATTTGAAGTTGAATTTCCAGAGGATGATGAACCTTCCTGTCTTAAACCTTCTAGTTATTATTCCAAGGCTACACTGAACAGAATGAGAATTAAGAGAAATAGAAAAAGGGAGTTTGTCATGGATCCATCCAAAGCTAGGGATACTAAGGTAGCAGCTGTCAGAAAAGGCAAAAGGAAATTGCCTTTGGATGATGAGTCCTCAATGCAAGAAGGAGGTGGTGACTCAGAGATTCCTGCCTTTGATATTTTCCCTCCTCATTCTCTGGTCTCACTCTCCCACTTTCCTCCACCAACGCCAAGACCCCCTGCTTCATTTGCTTCAGCTCATCCCTTTGAAGCTATTTCTGCTCCTGCACCTAGCCTTCCTCCTCCTACTTCACCTCCACCTTCTCTCCGACTGCCTTCTCAGCCTGCTCTTCCACCCATCTCTCCGGTACTTCGAGCAATTTCTTCAATAATCAAACATGGTCCTCCAGTTCAATCCACATTACCAACTCTGCCTCCACCAGCTTCTATATCTCCAATCATCCCTCCTCCTCCTTCTACACCTCCTCCTCCTCCTCCACTTTCTGCTCCTCCAATCCAAACTATTCTAATAGTCCAAATTGCTCCTGCAGTACTTCTCCCTGAAGAAATTTTGCAGAGTACCCCTACCACTCCTTTAACATATCAAAGGAGATCTTCCATGAGTGAGGCGCACTACAATGAGTTGAAGACCAGTTTTGATAATCTTGAGAAAGCCTTCAGCTCTTTTCATAGTAAGCTTGAGACAAAACTGACACAGAACAAAGTGGAATTGAGCTCTGATATGAATGGTTTGATCAATCAGCTCAAAGAGGATCTGCAAAAAGATGCTGTTGTGGCTAAGGGTCAAATGGATCAAAAACTGGATAGCATTCATAAGTTTTTCTCTCGGGAACTTCGGGAGCTCAAGACTCGAGTGGAGGCTCTCCAACCTGAACTGTCTCCACCTCCTCAGTCTTCCCCTGAGCCGTGTGATGCAGACTTTCTCCCTCCTGTTTTCTGACCTGCAGTGAATGATGAGCGTTTCATGTCTTTGGATATACATCAAGCTGAGCTGCAAGTCAAGGTACAAGCAGTTTCTTCTGTCTCTGCGTCCTCCTCCCACTCTTCACCATGTATAGACATGGTGGTATATCAAGGCTCCTCTCAGGCGGCTTCTTCATCAGTTCCTCCACCAGTGCTCCCTCCGTGTATGGACTGGATGGAGTTTCTGGCACTAATTTGGGCATCTTATCAACCTCATATTCCTCTCCCTGCTCTTCCTGCTCCTGCTCCTGCTTCTGTTACTGATCAACCAAGTTTGGACTCAGCGGTGTTTTCTTTCTTTCTCCAAGAAATGTGGACACATTTTAAGAACTTAACTTAATTAGGATGTTAGTCTTTTTGTGACTCATTGAACAATTTTTTTTTTCTTTTCCTTTGATGTTTCACATTTTGTATTCTTTTGTGTTTATTTGTTTTTGATAATGACAATGGGGGAGAACACAGATGATTGATACACTCTGATAATTGTTTGATAGATTGATTGATACACTTTGATCATTGTTTGATATTCTGATAGCATGTATGAGATTAATCTGTGAAATCTGGATATGATAGTTTTAAAGTATGCATATGCTGTGGGGGAGCTAGAACTATGAGGGAGAGACTTATTTAATCAAATTTATACTTATAGATTGTCATCATCAAAAAGGGGGAGATTGTTGACTTAAATGATGATTAAGTCCAAATTTGTTTTTGATGATGTGTTTGTATGGTTAATATTGTAATTTGATTATGTTTACTGAATGAGAATAATGTATATGCAGTTGAGATTAATCTGTCAGAAATACCATTGAAAAGGGTATTTTAGTTTACTAATGAATTTGGTTGAGTGTTCTAGGTATATTAGTAAAACAGGGCTGTGAATGCACATTCAGTGGTTAAGTTGCAGAAAAGTCCACCGGTGATTTTAAATAAAAAAATAATAATAAAAACAGAAGTCCACTGGTGAAAATAATAATAAAAGAAGAAGTCGTTCAAAGTCGAGGCCTCATCCGATCGCTAAACGAAAAAGACGGAAGACTTCGAAGAAGGCCTCATCCGATCGCTAAACGACAAAGGCGGAAGACTTCGAAAAAGGCCTCATCCGATCGCTAAACGACAAAGGCGGAAGACTTCGAAGAAGGCCTCATTCGATCGCTAAACGACAAAGGCGGAATACTTCGAAGAAGACCTCCTCCGCTCACTAGACGACAAAACCGAAAGACTTCATATCTACATCTTCCGATAGCGGTTCAGTTGTTTAATGTTGCATCTTCTGACAGCGGTTCATCTTCTAAAGCAGCATCCACCGATTCGGCTCAAGCTTCACAAACATAACGAAGCTGGTTCAAGAATTGTAAAGCAACGTCTTCCACCAGATTTTAAATTATGCCGCGAAAGCTACAGTGTATCTCGCCCAGAAACTTAAAGTCCAGAACATTAATGGTGTCGGCGACTTGCGCTTTCAGAAAGCAACGGCTACCTGCTTTTGTACGAAAGCTGCTCCAACAGTAACAAAGTTTCCATTATTGGATAAGGAGCATTGAAGTCAAGCCGATTTGCAGACAGAGTATTTAAGCCGAGGTTAGAGCACGAAGACCGAACTTTTGAAAATTTGATTTCCTGAACTCTAACTTGCGAAGCATACTCTGTATTCTATATCTACAACTCTCTATTCCAAAACTTGAGATTCTGTTTTAAGAGTTTGTAGATCATCATAATCTGTCATTCAAATCTGAAAATCTTGTAAGGCAGTAGATTATCGCCCGTGAAGAATAATCCAGAAGTGTAAAAGGTAGTTGATCAGAGCCCGGAATACCGATCTGTTTTCTCACTGAGGAGAAGGTTAAGAATCTTCAAGGGGGAGCCTTGGAGCGTGGACGTAGGCAGTTTGGCCGAACCACGTTAAAAACTGTGGTGTCGAATTTTTCTCTCTCTCTCTTTACTTTATTTGTTTGTCTGCTATTAATTTATAAGTACTTTATTCAAGAGAGAAATTTAGTTAGACTTTGGATTAAAATTTAAAAAGGTCTAATTCACCCCCCTCTTAGACAATATCGTTCCTACAGTTTTGATGTTTTGAATACAATTTGAGACTCTTTCTGATAATGATACTCTGTTAGTTTAATAGTGGTTTTTACCAAATTTTGGAGTAGTACACGGATTTAAGTAGTTTTGAACGGTTTTAGTAAAATGCTCAAGTTCTTTGGTAGTCAGAGTTTTCTTTGTTTATAGTGAAATTGTTGCTATGTTGTTTTCGTTGAGTATTTTTGATCTATCGGTAGATGATGTCTATCGGCAGATGTCGAGTATTTTTTATCTATCGGCAGATGATGTCTATCGACAGATGTCGAGCATTTTTTATCTATCGATAGATGATGTCTATCGGCAGATGTTGAGTATTTTTGATCTATCGGTAGATGATGTCTATCGGCAAAAGTCGAGAGTTTGGTGTATCGGTGGATTTAGTCCATCGGTGGATGTGAGTATTAGAATTTGTCGTTTTGTAATCGGAAGATGTCTTCAGGAAAAGCCATCGGAAGATGTCTTCAGTAGAAGCCATCGGTAGAAGTCTTCGGTATAAGTCTTTAGTAGCGTTGTCGTTTTGGTAATCAGATGATGTAAGAAGAAATTTGTCGTTTTGCGATCGGTAGATGTGTATTGAAGATTTTTTTGTCGTCTAGCGATCGGAAGATGTAGTTTGTTCTATCGGCAGATATGAACTAAGAATGTCTTGTCGTTTAGTGACCGGTCAATGTGTTCTGTTTTGTTTGAGAGTAAAAGACTTTTGTCGTTTAGTTATCGGTCGACATGTTCTGTTTTCTTTTTCTCTTTCAACCAACTGCCTTGAATATTTTAACTATTTAATAGATATTGTTTTTACGATGATTTTTCCGCTGCAAGTTTTAATGTTTTAAGAGTTAATTCCTGATCATTGAATGAAATTTTAAAATTTTTCAAAAAGTCATAGTTCGGTTCAGTATTTTGTGTAGCGAACCGGGTTCAGATAACTCAGGGCGTTACAGGCTGGGTGGGTATGGGCTGATAGGTCGGGCTGGAAATGGTTAAAGGATGAGTTGGAATGGGCTAATGGGTAGGGGGGTTGGGTCGGGTTAGGAGGTAATGTAGTTAGGTGGGCTTGAAAAACTGTGTTTGGGGTGCGTTGGGCTGCAGAAGAGAGATGGTAGCATTTTAGGGCCGAGTGACCCACTTTATTGAAGATCTGGCACCGAGGCCTGTTGGGCTGGGGAGTCTTCCAAGATGGGGCCTGCAAAAGGGGCCTGGCGCTCTGCTGATAACCCGACGGTATATTGGGGCGAGGCGAAAATTGTGGCCGGGGACTCCAGGGTGGGCGGAACGAACGCTAGTAGGCGGCGTTCGCCTGAAGCTGAGTCGGAGTCGGGAGGCTGAGCGCGAGGTTCTGTTTCTCAAGCCGAAAATCGTAGCTCTGGAGGAGACTGTAGATTTCTTCGAGCAGTGGCTGGTCGGAGCGATTGGTGATCGAGGTCACAAATGCGTTATACTCACTACCCAAACCGCCTAAGAAATAGAGGAGGTGGTCTTGGTAGGCGACAGTTTGGCCGATAGCAGCCAGAGTGTTGCAGAGGGAGGTAATTTTGTGAATATAGGCAGCGGCAGAAACTCCATCTTTGGAGATACAGTGGAGTTGATTGCAAAGATCTGTAATGCGAGCAAGGGACGAAGAAGCAAAACGAAGCACTAGGGCTTTCCAGACATCAATGGCGGTGGTAAAGGCGATGAACTGGGGAAGCAGATCTTCCGACATTGACGAAAAAATCCAGCTCAGTAGCAAACTGTTGTACCACTGCCAAAAGGTAAATTCAAGGTTGGGCTGAGAGGAGAGATCATCCAGAGACGGAGGTGGAGGGGGACAGGATCCATCGAGCATGTTGGCAATCCCATTGGCGGTGACGACGTGAAGAATCTGAGTCTTGCACATGAGGTAATTTGTGGAGGTTAATTTTGTGGTTAATGTTTGATTTACGGCGGGGAAGGGTGGGAGAGAGGAGGAAGAAACAGGGGTTGAGGGAGAGGAGAGAATAGTTGAACTAGTGGATGCCATAGGTAGCTCTGATACCACGTTGAGGACTGTATTTTGAACTGATTCGAAGAACAGAGAAGCGGGAAGATGATGAACAGTGGAGAAGAAGAAGGAGAAGAAGAAGGAGAGAAAAAGGACGGCGGCAATAAATGATTCTATGTATTTTCACCAACCAAGATTGTACAAATATATGTGTAAAAGAGAATAATTATGATAAAGAAACTATACTTGAAATCTAACTAGAAACTCTAAATGAATAGTGTATACAGTTTAATAAATAAGAGTAACTGCCCTTATAATTTCAAATTTAGCAAAATAAAATAATAATAATAAATATTTCCCCACTAATTTGATATGGCTGACGGTATGGTAAGGTGAATTTATTTTCTCCCCAAAAGTCAATTAATGAGATAAAATGGTGCAAACAAAGAACATTACATAAAACCTAAGTAGTTTTTTTTTTTTTTCTTTGTCAAAACCAATACACAAGATATTGAAAGGTGGATATTTTTCAGACTTCTTGTGTTCACCTAGATCTCTATTTGGTAAATCATAACATTCTTGGTTGAACACGCATCAGTTATACCCACTTGCTGACCTGTAGTTGCTGCATTACATTCATACAGCCATGCACTTTGATAATGTAAAGCAAAATCTGCACTTGCAAATTAAGAAAAGAGACTTGTAATCTTAAAACTAGCTAGCCTTGCTGAAATTTAAAGCTTTCATGGGAATTGATCTTATGAAAAGCTTAAACACCATGCCCATAATGACATGGGAAGCTGACAATCTCTCTCCAGAGCACATGCACATGTTTTTAAGATATATTTATCAATAATTGAATAGTAGCTGCGTGCCCTTAATGTTCATCAACCCATCACATTATGTGACTATTAATAATATTTTTATGTATCCTCTTGTACTTGAGGCCAACAAACACATCTACGTCCACACGTGATTCCAAAGCTGAGCATATTTTCTTCATTAAAAAAGAGGTAGATCTTGTTGGTCAGGGCGTAAAGATTCCATTTAAAAGCCATTTTCGAAGAAGATCACCATAATTTTCTTGAAAAATCATGTCTTATTATGTCATGCATATCTTCTCGCATCATCATTTTTTATATGTATATATTTATGTTCTTAGAAACCTCCGCTACAGCAAAGAACAACACAGCCGGAGGAGTTTCCGAGGTGGAGAAAAACCCAATTATGGGGAAAAACAAATTAAATCAAGCCTCGTCCATGGAAATATCGAAGCACGACAAGAACAAGCAGATGTACAGTGTGATAAAAGCATTAAGGCCAAAAGTGTACATCACTGACTGCTTGAGTTTCAAGAGGCTTGTTCAGGAGCTAACAGGCAATGGAAACTCCTCAGTTTCATCACCACCTTCACCTCCTGATCAATATCCCGTGTCATCCCCTGAGAATTACATGATTCCGGCAATCCCCCGAGATGCCTCTGAGGCTTCCGTCGATGCGGTCTTTTCGTTTAATTCGCAAGAAACATGCAGACAAGAGACATATATCCCGCCGGAATTAATGAGTCAAATACATGTGGGAGGAAGTTTGAGTAGTTTTGATCATGATTTAACAATGGCAAGTTATGAAGATATTGAAGCGTGGCTTTTAGACGTAAACAATCCATGTTCTTTTTATGATGACCATCACGCTTCGTTAGAACAACAATTTTGCATATTCGACAACGAATTTCCAGCTTTATTATGAGAAGACGATTATGCTTCTGCTTTTTCATCTCGTCTGTAATATGACCTATCTTCTAGTTGCCCAGACTTCACAAAGTTCATTCTTTGCTTAGTATTTGTTCATCTCTTGTATATACTATTTTTTTTTATAAAGATAATCCTAGTGTTGTTATCATCTTTGTAAAGACAAGTTTTTGGAAAGCTGTGAAGTATTATTTTAATAAAATTTATGTGCTTTAATATTCCTATCATGTAGCAAAGTTCTTTTTGTTGGCCGTTTTTCTTAATTGCTATGGTCTGATTTTTTCACACATTTTGAGTCTAGTTTTTTGACAGATTTTGTCAAAGCAACAACCCCCTCACTCCGCTCAAGCTTCTTTATATACTTCTTGAAGAAATAAGTTTTGTACAGTGAAAAATTCATACGGTAAAAGTTCTCTAAACTTAAACATCTAATACAGAATAATACACCATCAAATTGGAGATCGTTAGAAAGTTTACCGGCAGTCCATGATTTTCATACATAAATGACGAAAGGAATTTCAATTTTATTTTGCATTGATCTAAATGCTTTAATTTCGGTTGTTAAAGCATATTTAGATTATTCTAACATTTGGTATCAGTGCAGTCCTTCGCCCTCTGTCTTGGTGTTTTTGAAAATTAAAGTTTCAACAACTTTGATTTTTCAATCTTTCGTTTATTCGTTTTGAAGCATTTTAATGTTACAAATCATTCAGAAATTTTAATCTAAGTAATCTGCAATTAAAATCGTCGAATTCGTTGTCCAGAATGGTGACAAATCTTCGAGTTCATTCGAGTACCGTTTCAAGTCAAAGCAGGTCGAGTAGACCAGGCTGGAGTTTAAGACGACATGTAGTTTCTAAACAGTTTGAAACTACATGTCTTTTAAATATATGAGAAATTGAAACAATTTCTTAAAAATGCATTAATTTTTCATTTATCGTTTTTAATGAAAAATCACACCTCCAGGTAATCGAACTCGTGCATGGAGGACAACGTAGGTTGCCACTCGGACATAAATCTTGTGCTGATCGTGGGATTTAATATTTATTTAGTCTATATATTACTTTTTGTATAAAATTAAATGCTGCTTATGCATCTGATGTGACTCAAAACATTTTGTATAAAATTTAATTAAATATGTATTTTATATGCATATTAATATTTAATTGCAAATAATTTGTAATTACGAAATATTAAATTGTTTGTTTAGACATTAATTCCATGTCATTTAGTTTAAAATTTTTTATTTTATTTTGTATGCATTTGATTTTTATATTTAGAAAATAATATAAATAATGACGTGAAATTAAAGTTTGTGAAAAATTTAAATTTCTAGTTATAAATATAATTTTAATTAATTAAAAAGTAGCACAACATCTTTGATTGTATAAAATTATATTAGTATTAAAAATCACATATGACATTTATTGTGATAAATTGTATATATGTAATAGATTTTATCCCACATGAATTTTATTATATTTATATAATTGATTAGGACAAAATATCAAATTATATTTATTAATTTACCCACAAGTATTAAGAGAGGGAAAATACTTAGATAGTTTTATCATAAAGTTTTATGAATCTTATTGAATTAAAACTTTAGCCCACAAGTAAGTGTTATGTCATTTGATCCATGATATTTCAAGCATGATTTACATTGGTATAACATAGAGATGGTAAATGGGCGGGTTGGCTCTACCGTAGTATTGGAGTCTGCTTTTTGTGCAGGTGGATGTGTGTAAGATGAACGTTAAGGAACACTTGCACCCGATCTGGTGGATTCACTCATTTGCATGAAGGATTAGAATGACGCCATTACGAAAAATCAACAACAAGAGGAAGAAATACTAGAAGAATTTAAAATTTTGGACGTTATAGACTATATTTTCATTTAAATTTGAATATATTGTAATTTGAATTTTGAAGTATTTTTTTAACTTGTAATTTTTTAGACATTTTACACATGATTGATAATTAGATAGGTGTCAACCTAGTTATGATGTATCTAATTTATAGTGATGCAAGTGTCAAATTGATAATGAATGATATATTTTTTTTATATATCTGTCTCAAATAATTTTTTTGTAATTACATGTCATTTTTATATTAAATAAATAATTTTATTATTTAGAAGATTAACTATCATATTTTAATATTACAATAATAAATATTTAATATAGTTTTAATAGCTAAAATTTAAAATATATATATTTATATAAAATAATTTTATTTGTGTATGTTAAATTCGTTAAGTTAGGCTCGTTAAGCTTGTGGCTCATGAGCCGGTTCGGGTTGAAATTTTTTTGAAGTAAGCTCGTTAGGCTCGCCAGACTCGACAGACTCGGTGAGCTTGGCCTTCCCACGCTTGATTCAGTTCGGCCAACTCGTTTAGCATCTCTAGTATAACATGAATTTATCGTTTAAGTCTCGATTTTAAGCAAGTGCAATTTAATTTTGCAGCTATACATTCTCTGAGTTACTTTGATATTAAACGCGATATTCCAGAATTATGTGGTGATAAGTACAAAATGTGGAAGGAGAGGATTCTTTTTCACTTATGGTGTATGGACATTGATTATGTTATACAGAAAGACAAACCAATAATTACACCGACCAACACTCCTGATGAGGTTGCTCTTTATGAACATTGAAAACGTTCAAATCACCTTAGTATGATGTTCATAAAGACCAAATCGTTGCTGGTATTCGTGGTTCTATCAATCAACATAATGATGTCGTAGCATGACTGAAATCTATTGATTAGCAATATGAGACTTCAGATAAAGCACTTGTTAGTCCTCTCATTATGAAATTTTCATCTTTAAGGCTCACTTTAGTGATTGGTGTGTATGCGCACATCATGCAGATGAGTGACATTGCGCCTCAACTTAAGACATTTGAGGTTGATATGTCTGATTCTTTCAGTACATTATATTTTGAACACTCTTTCACAATCATATGGTTCTTTTAAGATCTCTTATCACACATGGATAAATTGTCAATCAAAGAATTATTGGTCATGTGTGTTAAAGAGGAAGGGGCCCTCAATGGGAGATAGATGATAGTGCATTCATGATATCTCATGGAAAGAAGAAGAATCCAGTCGAAAAGAAAGATAAAAATAAAGGTGAAATACTGATCCATAGTAGTGAAATCAAGAAAGATCCCAAGTGTTATTTTGTGACAAAAAAGAACACATGAAGAAAAATTACACCAATTTTAAGTTATGGCTAGAGAAGAAAGATACATCAATCTCATTTGTTTATTATGAATCTGTTATGGTTGATATTCTTTTTAACACATGGTGGATTGATTCTGGTTCTACAATCCATATTTCGAATACCTTGTAGGGTATGCGAAATCTTCAGAAACTAGTGAGAAGTGAACAATGCATCTATTTAGGAAGTAAGATGTAGTCAAATGTGGAAGCTCTTGGAACATGTAGTTTAGTTCTTAGCAGTGGTTTTATTTTTGTTTTTGAAAAGACCTTATATGTTCCTATTTTTTTAGAAATTTAATTTCAGTTTTGAGAATTGTACCTTTGAGTTTTTCCTTTAGTTTTTCAATATAACTTTAGTTTATTTTTAAAATTTGATCTGATTGGAAATGATACAATGTCTGATGATCTCTTCTCAATTGATTTACAAAATGATACCACTTATAATGCTATGCATGTTCATATTGGTTTGAAACGATGTGTTATAAATGAATATTTCTCTATCTTATGCACCGGAGATTGGGACACATCTTCATTCAAAGAATTAAAAGATTAGTAAATGATATAGTACTTTAGATTTTACTAATTTTGATACTTGTTTGGACTACATTAGGGGAAATCAGACCAACAAGTCTAAAAGGGTGCAAAGAAGAGTTCAGAAATATTAGAGATCATATATTCAAATATTTATAATTTGGTTATGGACTCAAATAATCTGAAATACTTCATCTCTTATATTGACGATTACTTACAATTCATGTATCTCTGCTTGTTTCAAAATAAAAATGAAGCATTAGATGCGTTTAAGGTTTTCAAAGTAGAAGTAGAGAAACATTGCCGTAAGCAATGTAAGATCGTGAGGATTGATAGAGGTGGAGAATGTTATGGTAGATACAGTGAGGATGAACAAGCACATGGTCCGTTTGCTAGATTTCTTCAAGAGCATAGAATTATGGCTCTATACGCCATGTCTGATTCTTCAGATAAGAATGGTGTGGCAGAAAGAAGATTTCAAAGATTATTGGACATAGTTAAGAGTATGCGTAGCAACACCAAACTTTTTAATTTCTTGTGGCCTGATGCTCTCAAGATGGCTGCCTATATATTTAATTGAGTTCCAACGAATGCTGTTCAAAAGTCGTTATTTGAGTTATAAAAAGGTTGGAAATCGAGTTTGTGACATATACGTATTTGGGTGCCCGTCTGAAATCAGGATTTGTAACCCACAAAAAAAGAAACTAGATCCAAGGATCATTAATAGATATTTCAATGGATATGTTGAAAGTCTAAGAAGTATAGATTTTATTATCCATTTCACAGCAATAGGATTGTGGAATCAATAAATGTGAAATTTCATGACAATGACTTCATAAGTGGGGAGTGATCAATTTCAGAATATTATTGCTGAAAGAGATCACATTGATGTTCAACCTTCTGATTCAAGTGATAGATTGACTATTGTGCATAGCATTCCTCAAGTCCAAACGAGTGTTAAAAAATTAATAATTAGTACTCCACAAGTTTTTTATGGTAATCTAGTAGCTCAAATTCTTAAGAAAGTTCCAGAAATTGTTGATCAACCTGTTGAACAAAAAATTTCTCAAGAAAATGTTGAAACAACACTAAGGAGATCTATTAGAGAAATAAAACCAACTATTTTTACTGATTATGTGACGTATCTGTAGGAATCAGACTATAGTGTGGGAGCCTAAAATGATCATAAGACGTTTTCATAAGTTGTAAGTTGTAGTGAATCAAGTTTATGGCATGATTTCATGGAAGATGAATTGAATTCTATAAATTCAAATAGAGTATGAGATATCATTGAGTTACCTGATGGTGTAAAAGTCATTGAATATATAAGTCTTTAAAACTAAAAAAAAGGCTCATTGGGAAACAACAAAAGATATAAAGCAAGATTTGTTGTTGTAAAATTCACTCAAAATGAAGGATTGATTGCAAAGAGACTTTTTCTCCCGCATCTAAGAAAGATTCTATTCTCATTATTTTGGCATTGGTTTCACATCATGATTTTGAGTTGCAATAAATGGATGTAAAAATAGTTTTTCTCAATTGAGAGCTAGAGGAAAAAGTTTACATAAAACAATCTGAAGGATTCTCTGCTAATGATGGTGAACATTTAGTGTGCAAACTTAAGAAATCCATATGTAGTTTGAAATAAGTCTCTCATCAGTGGCATTCAAAGTTTCATGATCTTATCTCTTTATTCAGTTTTGTAGAGAACATTATGGATCAATGTATATATGCTAGAAGATCAGTGTGAGTAAAATTTGTTTCTTAGTTCTACATGGGGATGATATTTTACTTGTAACTAATAATAAAGGTTCATTGCATGAGGTGAAAAAATTTCTCTCTAAAAACTTTGATATGAAGGACATGGTTGATGCATCCTATGTCATTGGTATTCATCGAGACAAATTCTATGGAACTTTAAGCTTGTCTCAAAAAACTTATATGAATAAAGTTTTAGAGAGATTTCAAATGAAAGATTGTTCATCTAGTAAAGCTCCAATTGTGAAGGGTGACAGGTTCCATAAGAACCAGTGCCAGAAGAACAATCTTGAGAGTGACCAAGTGAAGAACATTCCATATGCTTCAGTTGTTGGAAGCCTGATGTGATCTCAGGTCTGCACAATGCTTGACATTGCATTTGTTGTTGAGAAGTTAGGAAGATATGAGAGTAATCCAAGTAAAGACCAAAGGATTACTGTAAAAAAAGTGTTGTGGTACTTTCAAGGAACCAAATACTACATGCTTATGTACAGACAAACTAGTAGTTTGGATGTGATTGGTTACTCAAATTAAGACTTTGCTAACTATGCTAATTTACGTAAATAGCATCAAGATATATATTTATGTTTGCCAGTGAAGTCGTATCTTAGAGAAATACAAAACAACACTTGACTGCTATATCCGCTATGCAAGTTGACTTCGTATCATGTGTTGAGGCTACTTCACACGGTGTATGGATGAAGATTTTCATTTCAATGCTTAGAATCGTGAATTCTATTTCTAGACTATTGAAGATATATTGTGACAATTCAACTGCTGTGTTTTATGGCTAAAAACAATAAAATTGGTGATCGAAGTAAACACGTTGACATTAAGTATTTAGCCATAAGGGAACGTATTAAAGATGGTTCAGTGGTCATCCGACACATTAACACTGAATTGATGATAGCCGATTCTTTGATTAAAGGCATGCCAATTTTGAAATTTAAAGATCACGTAGAGAGAATGAGATTTTGTTCCCTATGTAATTTTTTGTTATAAGAACGAATGTTGATTAACTCTTCATATAATATTTCTCCTTTTGATATATATTGTGTACATATTTATTTTGAGAAATATATTTAAGTATTGGACCTGGAATAAACATAAGATTTATTCAACAAGTGTATGTGCATAAAAAGGAACATAATGCATTGTGATACATTGAATATAATTCTCAATTATATTAGGGCAAAATCCAAAAAATGGATCCAATTATTGATTAGGTTCAAAAAATGGATCAAATTAATTTTTCGTCCAAAAATGGCTCAAAATATGGAAAATGGACAAAAAATGGATTTGCGGCAAACCGTTATGCCCCACGAGGAGTTTTCTGAAGGAGAACGGTTTGCCACGTGCGGAGAAGGGTTGCCATTCTTCGCGGGGGCATTTCTGAGGGTGAAGATCCCCCGAAGGTTTGTCCCGCAATCGTACTCATGGATTTGTTTTCAACAAGGACTTCTGAAGTGGTCACCCAACTTGGTACTGCTCTCGCCCAAACACTCTTAACTTCGGAGTTCTGATGGGATCCGGTGCAATTGTGCTACAAAACACGTCTTACTTTCTAGGGAAGACATCATTTACATATGTTTAATTTCCATCTTCCCTTTAAGCGATGTGGGATTGTACCCAACTTAAACTGTGATGACCTTTAACTTTCGTACTTTAAAATCGAAAAAAAAATAAAAATTTTCTTTTGGACTTGAAATACCCATTTGAAAATGCGTAGCGGAAGACTTTATCGTGCGTGGAAGATGTAATACCCGGCTTTACGGGATATTAATATTATAATATATAATGGTATTTTCGTATATATGTCAAATCAAGCCCGTTTGACAAAAAGAAAGCTTTATTACGATCTTATAGATTAATAAGAATTTTAAGCAATTTACGAGATTTTTCGAAATAATAATGTTATATTCCGAGTAATTACATTTCTCGTAATATAAAGGACGTTTTAGTAAAAATAGTAAACGAGATCCGATTTGCGAACGGACAGTTTTAATAAATCCCAAATAATAAGTTGGACTTATTGGGAAATAAGGAAAGTTGGAGAAGCCAAATAGCTAGGCAATTAACGAAACGAAGGACGAAACAAATAGAAAATCAATGAAGGGCAAAATGGTCATTTACAAAGTCAATTATATTAATTGGAGAGAAGCTCTCTCCTCCCTCATTTTCTTCTCTGCCTCGCGAACGCCAGAAGAGTTCTGGCGATTTCTCCCTCACGCACGCCGGCGATTCTCCCACTTCCAACGACCAATTTTCCTTCCGTTCGACTCCGGTTCTTCATGTTTTCTCCTCCTCTCTCAACCCTAGGTATGACTCAACGCTTTTGGAACTTTATAGTTCGGTTTTCGGGTCGTTTAACGGTTAGGGTTCCGTTTAGGGTTTTACGAAAAACGTAAATTAGAGTTTGAAATTAATAGGTTTACCGTTGTTATAGATATAATAGACACATTGAACGTTATTGAACGAATCTAATTGATTTAGGACAAATGTTTGATTTTGTGAAATTTTGAGATTTGGGGAAAAACTCGTAATTTGGGATTTGAGGTCCCGAGCGTGTATTGCTCGTTGAAATAGCTCAATGAATTGGATTAAAATTTTAGGAATTTCCTTAGTTAAGGATTTTGTCAATTTGGACGTTTTGGAGCTTAAACTCGTTTTAACGTCGATCGTTTTGAATTGCTTAGGTAAACAACGCTCGTGGACGGAGCTTGAGCTGCAACGGACACGAGGTAAGTTCTCGTGATCTTCTCTGGCCGATTGGCCTACACCGTACATCGAAGTCGTCTCGAGGAGTTTTGGTGATGCATTCTGTTTAAATTGTTTTGGTTGGGTAGTTAGGTTAGTCGTTTATAGGTTATGTTTGTTTATCGTCTTGATGGTACACATGCTGATTGTTTACTTTATGCATTTGACTGCTCATGCATCATGTCTGTTAAAGCATATGTTTAAGAGAACGAAATGAATCTACGTAATCTGTTATCTGGTCACGGCGAGGTGGTTTAGCCCTCGGTGATATTCTGTCTGCGACCTAATTAAAAAGTAAAATGAACCAACTAACGAAATGAATCTACGTAATCTGTTATCTGGTCACGGCGAGGTGGTTTAGACCTCGGTGACATTCTGTCTGCGACCTAATTAAAAAGTAAAATGAATCAAAAAAATCTACGTAATCTGTTATCTGGTCACGGCGAGGTGGGTTTAGACCTCGGTGACAATCTGTCTGCAACGTAATGAATCTGAATCTGTTATCTGCATGTTTATGAATGACATACGCATCTGCACGCATTCTACATGTACGAGACTTGCTGAGATTTTATCTCATAGGTGTTTGTATGGTGTAGGTGACTACGATGAAACAAGTGAGGACGATGTTCCTCCTTCTGAGGCATGAGTTCGGTTGACGGTGAATGGCTTGCGTGGTGTGCTGGCGTAGTCGATGCTTACCTGACCCGTGGGGATGTATGTATAGGTTTTGTGGGTTTTGGTGATATTTTGGGCTAATGGTGGATTAGACATGTTTATTGTATAGATAGATATATTTTAGGTTGTTGGATCTGGATTGGTTTATGTATTGATGTTTTGCAATGTTTTGGAAATTGATTTTGTAACTGTTTAGTGATTTTAAAACAGGAAGATATATGAGACTTTCAAACGGAACCACGCGGTTCGTTTTTACAAAAAAATGTATTTCGTTTTAATTTCGTTTCGAGTCAGTTTTAGGGCAGTATTTCGGAAGACGTATGGATATCGGGTGTTTGTAGTTAAACTGTATTGTGAAGGAATATGTGATGTTAGTGGTGAGTGTGGAAGAGAAATGGGTTATGTGATATGCAGGAAAGAAAAGAAAGGAGAAAGGAAGAGAAAGGGAGGGCAGCTCTCTGGAATTCATTCCAGAGAGTGTGCCGATCGATCGCCTAAAGGGGGGCGATCGATCGGCACAATAATGATAACTTCTCTGGATTTTCCAGAGAAGTTGCCGAGCGATCGCCAGCGATCGCTCGGCATGGTGGCGAATCGCCAGAGGGGCGATCTGCCAGGCGACTGATCGCCTGGCAGTGATCGCCAATGGCATTTAAGGGACAAAGTCCCTTCTGCCCCTGATTTTGTTTTGTTTCCCTGCCGATTGGTTTTATTGATTTAAATTGATTTAATTTTAATTGTTTTTACTATAAATTATTTTAAATTATTTAGTCATTTTGTTTTTAATGGTTTAAAGCATAGATTTCAATTCTGATTCGATTTCAATTTCTATTTCGGTTTAAATTCCGCCTAGAGTTTATTTAAAGTATAAAAAAAAAATAGTACGGAAAACTGGGTACAGTGTTAGGGTCGTCACAGAAGACCTTCATTAAAAACCCAATTTAAACGTTAAACCCAAATATGCAAAACATTTCTTTTTTTTTTTACAAAGTGGCCCATCAAACGAGGCACCAGGATGAAGAGCCGCAAGTGCCTCGCGATTATTTTTCGATGGAGTTTCGATCCCGGGCGGCTAAGGAGCAGTACAAGCAGGATACGAGAATCCGCTTGACCTTTTACGGGAAGATTGCCAACTTTAGCGGTTGGGAGTGTTTGTGTAACGACCCCGTTAAGAGCCGAGACCCATTTCATAACTTTCATAGAATACTTACTCTAAATTACTCTCTGTACCCCTTTGTTTGGTTTTTTTTTTTTTTGAACTTTAACCGTCTGCATATCTGACAGAATTCTACCCTTCAAAGACCCGACTCCCATAAGATCATTGGCATAAGTCATCACAGAGTAGAGCGACTAGACTCAAGCATTTAATCCATAACATAATTGGGCAGAAGGAAGAAGCCCTCAGTACACTCGACCTCATCATACTTGAGCTGCTTGAAATCGCAAGCATCTACCGGTTGCTAGACGACAAAACATAAAACTCACTTATGCCGATCGCTAAACGACAAGCACAGACCTCGCTTCTGCCGGTAGTGTATTTCTATATCATCCGGTTATCATGTGCATCACACGTGACTTACTTAACATCGCCAGCAAGAGACATCGCCCGATGATCAACAATCATTCACCATCCACCGATGACGTCAGCCAGATGATGTGTCTTCATCCATCAGAGGCATCATCCGGTGGACATGTGCAATGCACGTGACTCACTTACCTCATCCGACAGGAGACATCATCCAGTGAACAAACGACAAAATACTTTACTTACATCATCTGGTGAGCAAACACTCGACATCATCTGATGACGTCAGTCGGAAGACTCAATCGTTTAACTTCTATCATTCGACATCCGCCGATAACGTCAGCCGGATGATACACTCATCCGACTCCTATCACTCAGCAGTAAAACACGATAATCATCAAGCAACTTCAACCAACAGAAAAATACTCCGACTCTCATAGATTTCAACTTGATAGGCATAAACCTTAAACGAATAAAAATCATAGACTCATTCAGGATACGCGAAGCGGAAGACTTAATTAAGCAGATCATTCTATAAACTTAAATCATTCCTCGAACTCAGAGATCAAATAGACAAATCTCTACATCCCAATGTTATAAAAGAAATCTCATCCTACACAGACTTCAGTCTTTCATAAACCTTACTGACTTAAAGTGAGCATAACAGTGGGTCAACATCGCCTGCCAGCCACAAATCTCCACCCTGAGCACCTTCCAGCAACCGAGCTTAAACATTCTCATTAACTTTGAGATCCTCACCTGAAAACTCGTCACCTACATCATAAGGTTTAAACTATAAGTCTAATGCTTAGTAAGGAATGCAAACTAACATGTATTCATGAATGTACAGTTGAGAGAAAACATGTTCATGATCATTTATCATTCTTGTTTCTGTTCATCGTTTTCATCATATGGATTAAGGGAGGATTTGTGCCGTAAAATGGGGGTTGATAGTGATTTTGATCATATTCCCTTTCGGGTCATTTTCATGGTCCCTCTTTGGACTGTGGCATACGTCAACCCGCCCCCAACCCTCACTTAATCACGTTGTATGAGATCGTATTCATATTCATTCTCATATCTTGTTCATGGGGAAAACATGCTCATAAATCATTTTCATATGCATAAAACATTCATGATGCATGAACATAAGAATACTTAACTCATCAAGCTACAGAATAGTGTATTCATCCGACGTGAAGACATACCATTAAGTCAAACATCAACATAAGTAACAGACAGTAGCTTAAATAACTTCTAATCATCGTATCAGTTTCTACCTAGCATCCTTGTGATGTAAGGCCTTAATGGCCGGGAATCCTACACATTCACTTACCTGGTTTCCTTAGCAACTTGAGCTCCTTTTCTTCAGACTTCTTCACCTAAAACATTTACATTGCAGTAGTTAAAATAAAAATCCTAATAGTCCTAATCACAAATCATCCTAGAATCTAATAACTAAATTCATTCCCGAATCCCTTAGTCTAGTTCTCTGTGTGCAGTCTGAAATCCAAAACCAAAACAGCTAGGTTCAACTAACGATTAATCAGGGTCGGTTATATTAAATGTCCAGAATCGATTCGGAAATGTTATTACCAGACACCGATTATAAATGTTCCTATTATTCGGCCATATCTGAAATCTCAAGTCCAACTGAAAAACAGTACTCAAATAGATAACCAGCAATCCACATTGTCTGAGTCTTACCTAGGGCGTCGATTGTCGAAGTGGGGAAGGTGAAATCCGTCGCCGATGAGAGAGTCGCTGGCGGAGAGGGAGACAGCTAGGGGAAATGAGAGGATGCAGAAGGGAATGTCGGCTACAGTGAGATTTAAAAGTTTCCATTTCCTATTTATACTTAATCCAACCATTCTTAATTACAGATCCTGCCACCCAACCTAATTTATGACACATGCACATTAATTAAGTCTTGGTATAAAATTCCAAACCGAAAAGATTAAAATAAACACGGCCGTTAAAACAGTTAAAAAAGTCACCTGGTCAAACTCGTCGGGTGTTACAGTTTGGGGATCCAGGAGATATTTGACAACATCTCTGTCAAGGCCCGATCCCTCTCCGAATCGGATCTCGACAAATCAGGATTCCTGAGGTGGGAAATTCAAATCAACAACGACTACGATGACGACTTGGTCAACTAACAGACGTTCCCTAAGTGGGAACCTTCACACACAATCCTACTTGGCATCCTGAATTAGGATATCATCATCATCATCAATTTACCCCAACTAAAAATACATTTAAAAAGGGAAATATTTTCTTCATCACAATACTCACATCAACCTCATCTAGTCATATCAATCTCATCATCAGAATACTCATGCGGAAGCTAAACAAAATAAATACATAAGTCACGACATGTGACTTTACAACCCAAAAGTCATATACCTCATTGTACTGTACCTTACCTTGGCTTTTTTGTCTCAATAAACGTCCTTGCTATCTGAAAAATAAAGATAATTCATAGAATGAGTCATTGACCCAGCAAATAAATTTAGCAACTAAAATAGTTAGCCCAAACTCTATTCACACTATCCAGGCTCATACGCCATCTCCACCTAATCATGATTATTTCAAAATCATCTTAAATCAAATATGTTTTTTATTTGAAATCCATGTCATTTATATAAAAATGCGTGTAGGTTCGTAATTCGAACCGTTTAAAATCCATCAACTACATTTTAAAATCATTTTTAGCAAATAGATAAATTTAATGCATTTAAATAAACATGCATGATTCAAAACCATCCAACCACAGTTTAAAAACCATTTTCAGCAATTAAATAAATTTGATGCAATTAAAATAATGATGCGGGATTTAAAACTTTTTTTCTTTCTATCACATTTCTAAAACAACAGTTTTTAACATTCAAATTGATATGTCAAAAATGCAATCCACTCTAATTAACTCATATAACCATCACACACCTACACGTTTCCGGGCTTTCACCGGTAGGATTGTAGGACTTACACATTGCTTCCCTATGAGGTTTATGGACTTTCAACCCAAGGAGCAAATTTTGTGTAAGGCTCCCAATATTTTCATAGTCATACTATCACACACGAAGAGGCGATACCAGCTCAGTAGGTTCTTATGTTACCACCGCTTTCCTTCTCTCTCATTCCTAAATGCATGCTTTAAAATAGTTATAAAGCACATGTCATGTATTTTTAAAACAACACACTCACCCATGCAATGATATTTGAAGTCAATGGGTTCAACTCAATACAATGGTTTTGAAAATCAAATATGTTCAATTCAACGCAAATTATTGTTTCAACACATTTCAATAAAATATTTGAAATAAACAATTTTCACAATTCATTATCAATTTAAATAAAAACAATATGAAATTCCTCACTTCAACATCAAATTTTACTTCAATCATTCTAATCAATTCTCCATTCAATTTACCCAAAAATCTAAATCTATTAAGATCCAAACCAAATTGAAATCTATTTTTACCTGTCAAGGCAATAATGTCTAAATTAGCTATTCTACTCGTTAGAGATATTTACTGTATGTTGGTTCCACCTCTTTTCTCAAAATCTTCACTGACCCCAACGATTTCTACATCAAAACGCTCTTCTCAATGCGCTGAACAATTTTTTCTAAATGACGGATTGACGATTCTGAATTTTCCCCCTCCCTTTCTCTCTCTCTTCCTCGCAGATTCCGTCCCTGTTTTTGCATTTTTCTCCTTTGGTTTTTTCCTCTCTTCTCTTCTTCTTCTCTCTCTCTCTCTCTCTCTCCACGTAAATACTCTTCTTCAGCCACCTACCACCCTTTTCTTATTTATTTACCACTTAACCAATTTTTTATTTATCCTTTATCAATACATTTTTTCGAACTTAATCCATTCCACTTTACCATTTTAACCTCCCAAACTTGATTTATCACCAAAATACCATGGTTAATTATTTATTAATTACACTTCCTTAAACTAATCCCGTTTTTATTATTTTTAGGTTAATCCTTAATTAACTAATCCTAATTTTTCTCCCAAAAATCATAAATTTTCTCATTAATCACTTTAAATTTTTATTTCTACAAAATATCATCAAAATACTATTAAAATGTTATACAAATTTTCAAACTGTTACAATCTCCCTGCAGGGGGTGTATAATATGCGGGGCAAGAGCTGCGACAGAGTTGTTCGCCTATTTTATGCGAACATGCGTAGTATTAGAGTGACGGGTCACTTGAAGACGTACCTTTTCGATACAGACATCGTCGTAAATGCAGCTGTTGTCAATGAACTGCTCAGATTTGACGTAGACGACGTCAAACAATATTATCATGCTTCCAAACAGTGTGACTTTACCAGAACAGAAGAGGGGCAATGGTTTATTCAGTAAATCCACTACAATTCGGAGATTGCTGGGTTCGTGAAGCCGAGATCGAAGGATTTGAATGTCAAAGCTCGGGTTCTTCACAACCTGATCAGCCACACAATCCTTTCGAGGGATGGAAATATAGATCTCGTCAACTGGATTGATCTATATGTGATGGAGAAGCTTTACACCGGCCAGATGTTCAACCCGGAATATATGATCATAGGTCACATAGAAGAGATTGGGCGAACCAAAAACAAGAATTTGTCGTGCGGGACCTTAATTTGGAAGATCCTCGAGCGAGCTCAGATTCAGCCTCCTGTCGGAGAGCAGATGCGAGCACACAGATCTGTCAATGTATTTGACATGACTCATTTGATTCGGATGAGTCTAGTCGAAGTCGACGGGTCTTGGATGGCCAAGGAACATTCCAGAGCCTCCACATCTCGTGATGTTCTGATGGAGGACGCCCCCGCCCCCGTCCCCGTCCCTGTCCCCGCCCCTGTAACCGAGGAAGCCCCATACACCAAGGATGCCACCGCGCCGCCATTGTACCCCCACGAAGCTAGTATGTGGGAATAGAGGTTTGACAGGATAGATAACTATCTTGTCGAGATGAGGCAGAGGTTAGACATGATGCAAGACAGGTGGGATCAAAGATGGGATATCATGCAAGAAAGATAGGAATTGATAAGATTGTCCCAAATATGGCTTCAAGACTCCTTCGAGTGTTGGCATGTACGCAGCGGCAACGAGGGCGACGATACCCCACCCTTACCATAGTTTAGTCTATGTTGTATATTTATTTTAATGTACTCTTTATGTATGACATTTAGTAGTTTAAGTTATGTTGTGGATCTGACTGTTAGTTATTTAATATATGTTTGACAGTTTAGTATAGTTTAATTTTATTCTGTAGTTTAGTTTAGCTTATTTGTGTACTGAATCTAGCTGTTGGGTATATATTTGTAATCTGAATATACATTAATTATTTGAAGATAGATATGAAGGAGTCATAAAACAAACGAAATTCTGTCAATTTTTTTCATTAATTAATAAGTTGTTTAAATAATTAAATTAATTAACGTGTTTAACAAATTAAATTAATTAACTTATTTTATTAATTTGGTTAAACACATTAATGTATTTACTTATTTAATTAGTTAAAATGTTAAATTAATTAATTAATTAAATTACAGAATGTATTTAATTTAATTACAGTAATTAACGTGTTTAATAAATTATTTATTAATTTTTTTATGTTTATTTTTTGTAGCAAATAAACTAAAAGAAATAAATAATCTTGATTTGTATATAAATATAATGGTCAATTACAACATAAATTACAACGGCCAATTATTTCTGCATCAGCTGCACGTCGCAGATTCTTGCATCCTCTCAAATGTGCTGAAACCTATAAATGTATCTTGAAAATCAGCGTCTGAAGTGGATCCTCGGTGAGTATAAATGTGATTATTGTGCCCCTTCTGCCCACATATACTGCACGTCATCTTCGAGTTCTGCCTACTTATTGCCGAACTCGACGGCTCGTCGACATCTCGCACTCTTGTCTTCTTCGACCTACTAGGTTGGTTATATCTTCTCGACGAGTTGAGTTCCTTCACATCTGCCACTACCGGCCATATTTGGTTACCGCTCACCAGTCAAATAAACTATGAGTACATCTACAGGTAAGTCATCCGGTGATAGCATAGATACACATAATTTTTTAGTGTCATTCTCATGAAATGAATGCATGGACACACAAGATTCCAGTACGCTCCCACTTGGTGCATTTGCATACATTCGTACACATGTCGACCACGTATTGTTCGTAGCCGTTGCTGACCTCAAATTGTCCACCTCCCCCACGCATAACACTCCAATTCTGAGCTACAACATCTAGATTCTCAAGCTTCTTCTATATCTTGGGATACAAGAGGCTTGTTGCTTGGGATAGCTTCTCAAATTTCTTCACAATACGAGTCATCCACTTTCAGATCAGCTCGAACATAGTCAGGATTGGCTTGTCCCTTGCAGGCAGTAGAAGTGCATTGAATGACTCGCTCAAATTATTAAAGGTCATTTCGCACTTAGGGACCTAAGAGAAGGCATGAGTAACCCAATATTTAAGCTCTTCTGCTCGAAGCCATGAGTGGACATCCGGGCTAAGCTGAAATAATTTGCTCATTTCGTGGTTGAAATGATACTCTGTCGGTGCCCTGGCCTCACTCCACATCGCATCTCTGTACACTCTACCCCGAAATAGGGCTTTGAAGTTTGCGTACATATGCCGGAGGCAGAAGCACTGTTCAGAATCTTTAAATTCCTTTTCCACAGCATTCAACAACCCGTGAAATTTGAAAGAAAAACATAAATGTATAGAAATGTAAGAATAATAATTAGAAATGTATTATATCTTTTGTCGATCCGAAATAAATGTCCATCAGCCTCTCTCGGTAAGGTTCATGTCTCGCTTCAAGTGTTGCAAAAAGTACCTCCATGTGTCCTTGGACTCTCTTTCGACGTTGGCAACTGCAACGGGATATATTCTATCGTTGCCATCAATACTGACAGCTGTGAGTAATTGTCTGGGACACAAGTCCTTCAGATGGGAACTGTCCAAACAAATAATAGGGCAACCGTGCTGCAGCAAACCTTCCTTGCACACAACGATGCACATATACATTCTTTGATATACTCACGAATCAAAGTCCACCTAGTAAGCATGTATGTATAATGAGCTACTCGAATTTGATCTACATATTTCAACTGTGTACGACCAGACTTGCTTGTACTGTTCATCGTCGCTATCATCGTTACGTGTTCGAACTATGCTTCTTGCTCTTTTGACAATACTGAGCGTAATGTTGACAGTAAAATCCTTCATTACTGTCTCAATGATGGAAGAGATTTCCCACATAGGTTAACTTTTAAACCTATCTAGATAATGCTTTGCAAGATATTTTGCTCGAGTGCTTGGATTCTCAACTACTCTTGCCCAGCTGTGAGAATCGATAAAAATTTTTATTTGTAAGGTTTTCTCGTCTTGCATCTTCGACACATTCATTTGCTTTACACATCCCTCTACGCATTTAGCCGTTAGTCGCCGCTTGTCACATTGGGATAATTTGATGCCATAACCATTTTGCACAAAATATTCGAGTATTTTCTCTTTAATTTTCTTTATATAACTATATTGTTTCCCAAAAGAAAAACCCATTGAGATTTCTTCATGTACCAGTATGATTTCCACCTCATCAACATCCGACCCAACCGGTGTTCGAAGCTCCTCGTCTAGAGTTCTAGAGGTCGAAGCACCTCTATTTCTTTATCCCCACCTACGTGATCGAATGCTCTAAGATCACCATATGCAGGAGTGGCGTGCGCATACCAATTGATATCGACATCAAAGCTTGTTGGCTCGTCTAAATCACTCGCTCTAATTGAAATATCATTTATCGTCGTCTCTAATATCTGAAAATTCTGGAAAGCAAGATAATAGTTGAAAAGCTTTAGAGAGATCATGAAGAGTAGAGTGGGAGGTGGTGTGAGAACGGAGGGAAGAGGCTCTTTAAATAGGCCTAGGAGAACGGCAAACCGTTCTCCTACAGTTCAGCCCGTGATAAGCCAATAATTGATCACGGGTCTCGCGTGAGTAGAATGACAAACCGTTCTTTGTCAGACCCGTGATTAATTATTGCTGAGGGTGAAGATCCTCCGCGGGGAGTTGTCTGAAGGAGAACAGTTTGCCGCGTGCAGAGAACAGCAAACCGTTCTCACGAGGGGGCATGTCTTAGGGTGAAGATCCCCCCGCACGTGAACGTGGGGGATCTTCACCCTCAGAAATGCCTCCGCGGAGAACGGTTTGCCGTTCTCCGCACGCGGTAAATCGTTCTGCTTCAGAAAATTCCCCACAGGGGCATAGTGGTTTGCCACAAATCCATTTTTTGTCCATTTTTCATACTTTAAACCATTTTTTGGATGAAAAATTAGTTTGATCCATTTTTTTAACCTAATCGATAGTTGGATCCAATTGTTGTTATGATTCATGTATTGTGTTTTCATACTACAGAAATAGTGTAAAACTCCGACAAAGTTGGAGAATGTTGGCTGTTTTTCATAACTGCTATGGTCTAGTTTTTTCACACATTTTGTGTTTGATTTTTTGACAGTTTTTGTCAAAACAACGACCCACTCACGCCTCTCTGCTTCTTTGTAAACTTATTGTTGGAAGAAGTTTTGTACAATAAAGAATTAATACGGTAAAGGTCCCCAAACCTGAACATCTCATACAGAACAATACATCGTCAAATTAGAGATTTTTAGAAGGTTTAGAAGCGACTAAACTAGAGGTATAGCAGCAGTTCGTGATTTTCAGACATCAATGACGAGAGGTATTTCGATTTTATTCTACATTGATCTAAATATTTTAATTTCGGTTGCGAAAACATACGTAGATTATTCTAACACTTTCATCTCATGCTAAACATAATTTCGTAAAGCATAATTAGATAACTTTTAATCAAACATGTTTCGGCATCATAGTCAAATACTTCTAAAATCTCAATTATAGCCAAGCTTAGGAACTTTCGTCTGAGGGCACAACACATCTACCGCATCGACATTTTTAATGCATAATATACAGACAACTATACGCTAACTTTGTAAGTGCACCAAAATCACTAGCTTCGCCCTTAGGTCTATCAAACCTGATCCACAAGGACAACAATTTGATATGCGTGGTTAAAGAAGACGTGTAAATCCTATACATCAAGAAGAAAAATTGATATATTCTTAGACATGATATGTTATTGTTTTTAAAATTATAGTGTCAAAATTTTGACTTTCTAAAACATGCTTAAAAGGATATCAATTTAAAAATCTCATACCTCTAATTAGGCTCTTATAGTTACTAATTACCGCTGTTATAGGTAAATTGCTTTTATCCTAGAGTTGCTTTCAAAACTCTTCGTAAATTCCAACAATTTTATCCTAATAAATAAAAATCTATTAAATTCATATTCTTCAATAATCTAAGCATTTCCTCTTTTCCAATAGAAATTGAAAGATCAAGGTTAGTGACCCGATGTTAAAAAGTGTTGTGACACTTTGTATGACACCGGTTATAAATACGATATAGGACAATATTAAAATGCGGAAATAAAGAACACCAGAGGTTGGTAACGCAGTTCGGCAATCAGCCTACATCTGCGGGGCCACACCCAGATATGAAAACATTTCACTAGTTCAACCAAGATTACAAGACACTCGGACTTAAAACAAAATAAGACTCCCTCTTATCTTTGATGCCGCATCCGTCAACCTCCACTAGTGAAACTGTTTTGCGAGCTCCCCTCGACTTTAGAATGACCTCTCCCAAGATTCGTGTATGGCAAGCTCCCCTTGCCCAATAAGAATGTAGATCACAAGAATAAATTCCTATGACACTGTCTGTGACGCTTGACAATGTCAGAGGATAAGATCACCCAGAACAGGCTTCAACAAACCAGTCTACGACACGACTGAAACAATGATCACATACACCTCACAGAACCATGGGTGAAGAAACAAAGACGCTCAGAAAAATTTCTCACACACACACAATAACGTCGACACGTTTACATACAAAAAGAAGACTTTTTATATCAAGAGCAGGATGCAGATCTGTTTCTCTCAACAATCTTCTCAAAACAAACTTTTTCATTCGCCTGATTATATCCCACAGAATCAGCAAGATATCCGAAACAGCTCGGCCAACAAACTAACCGCAGAAACATTTCCAATGACATTTTAGGAGAGTATCCCTAATAATTAGGTATATGTACCATGTTTGTTACGATTTCCTTTCCAGCAAATCATATTTGAATTGACGAAATATTCTGCCAAATATCTTCTCCAAAAATAAACACATAGATAATATATATTCCAAAAGAATATAATTTCCAAAATAATACTTTCCAACAATAATAGTTTGCCAAAAATAATGCCAACACACAGTTGCATTAACAATCTCCCCCTTTGGCATTTTTTGGCAAAACACAACTCCCCTTGAAGGAGATAACATGAAACTCCCCCTTAATGAGAAGTCCTTGAGGCAAGCCGATCAATGTAATGTCATTTCAAATAGAAACACCAGCATAAGTTGTATTCATATCATCAGAAATGTAATCATTCACCACAACCAAAATGATACCACAACCAAAATACTCCCCCTTTTTGCCATAAAAAGACAAAAGGGTATGAATAATGTCAAGTAAACCATAGTTAACTAGGTGCAAAGAAGTCAGCAAAAAAAAATACTGATGGTAGTTCAAAATAAAATACTGACAATCATCTAACCAGTTTTATCAACGGAGTCATCATATGCTGCTGAGACAGTTTGAGAAGCATTATGAGAATCAGTGGAGGCTGAAGGTGATTTCTCCGATGCCTGACCTGGATCAGTTGGATTGGCATCATTTCTCACAGCAGAATGCCGAACAAGTTCTTCCAGGAGGTCAGACAAGACCTTCTTTCTAGTTTCTAAGTCCTGTAATTCACCTTGAATAATTCTAATAGTTCGTGAAATTAAATTACCACCAACAACATCCTCTGTACTAGCAGCATTTTGAATATCATCAATATGTCCTCCGGTTCGAAGTTTAGAACTTATCCTGATTTCTTCACAATCCATGTTTAAGTTATCGGAAACATTTAAAGCAATCCGTTGAGAGCATAAAATACCAAAGATCATACAAGGAAAAGGTAAAGAAGACCTGTTGTGCTTGCCATGAATGTGCTTCAAGATCTGGTCGAAGAAAAATTTGCCAATGTCAAAAGGAATGCCAGTGCCAACTTGAAACAATAACCTGGCCATCTTTTTATTTATGCCAGAGGCGTGAGACGATGGGAGCCAATTGCGGATTGCAATTTTGTGGAGAATTGCAAATTTGGCAGTAAGTTGAGATGCAGGAAAGTCCTTTGCACGAGGCCAAATTTGTCTAACGCCGCCTGTGACACTTGTGATTATATTATCAAAATCAGGAGTATAGTGTTCCGAGTCAGTCCAAAAACTTCCAATATAAGAATTTATAACTGAAGGACTGAATTCAAATAGAGACCCTCTCAAAAATACATGACCAAAATCAGAATGGCGTTGGTCAATAATAGAAGGTGATAGGTTACAGTAGAATTCACGGATAACTTGGGCAGAGAAGGGTTTTAATCCTTTGAAGGTCATGCCAAGTCCATGACTGATAAGCAGATTTACAAGGTCCTTGCAATCTTTAAAATCAACCATATGAATGTTCCTTTCGCTCCAGATACTCTTCTTTGACACTAGACTCCAGAGGCTAGCGTTGAAAGGAGTTTTAAAAACAGGAGATTTTTCAGGGGATTTTGAAAACTTACTGGGCTTTTTGTGTGACAATTTTCGTGATACTTTCCTTTTTGAAGTGGCAGGATAGGGCATTGAAGCTTTTCTTTTTCCCTTTTCTTTTCTTACGGCTTTGGTCTGAGTCTTCTGAACACTTCTGCTTGGTGATTTAGACATCAGTCGCGCAGATTTCCTGGGAGGAGATACTTTCTTCTTCGAAGCTTGTAGACTGTTTTCTTCCTCCGAAGATAAGGACTGAATTTCAGCAGCATTGTCCCACTGTTTATCAGATGATTCTTCATCAATCAACGAAGGTGCATTTTTTCTTTTGGTGGGTAAAACTAACTTCGAACGAACCCTTGGGGGTCCAAAAGAGACTTTCAAGTGAGCAAGAGGGTTTGAGTTTTTACTGCTTTCTTCGCCAGTAGGTTTGTATTGACAGATCGGAATCGCTTCAATAACATCCAGAAAACCTTCTTCAGAGTGCGTCGATTGAGTACCAGGTATTTGAAACCGTTTGTGAGGCAAGTGCTCACTGTCAGATGATTCATCGCTATAATCCACAAGAGTCGCCATAGATGATCAGAGATAGTTGCTGAAGAAGAGAAGAGAGCTTCGACGGCAGTGAGAGAGAGTCTTAGCGCTATTTTGAAAAAACGAAAACAGAAGATAGTAAAAAGAAGGGTTTTCACCGATTTGGGCAAATACCGCAAGCAAAAAGATGTTGTTGTAATTTGGGAAATAAACCCAAAGAGATATTCATAAATAAATTTCAACAGATTTGAAAATAAATCCAAAATCCCATAAAATATTCATAACTTCCGCCAGAAAAAGATTATGGAAATAAACCATAAATCATTCCCAAAAATAGGTCTTCATGAAATATCGCATATATCATGTGGAACAGAGAAGACCAGGAACTCAAGAATAGTAAAGAGATCCCCAAATACAAATGATCGCCAAATAAAAGTGTGCAGAAAATAAAAACAAAAACTCATATGACCTTTCTTCAGAGAATACAAAGGCCCAAAGCTGACTTTAGTTCTTCAAATCTCAAGCTATCTAGTGCTTTAGTAAAAATATCTGCTGTTTGTTTTTCTGTTGTCACATGCTCCAAGTTAATTGTTTTGTCTTCAACTAGTGCTCGAATGAAGTGATGTCTGATGTCAATATGTTTTGTACGTGAATGTTGAACCGGATTCTTCGAAATATTAATCGCACTCATATTATCGCAATAAAGTGTCATGACATTCTGTGTAACACCATAATCTTTCAGCATTTGCTTCATCCAGAGAAGTTGGGTACAACTACTCCCAGCTGCAATGTATTCTGCCTCAGCTGTTGAAAGAGATATTGAATTTTGTTTCTTGCTAAACCATGAAACTAAATTGTTTCCCAAGTAAAAACATCCACCTGATGTACTTTTCCGATCATCAGCACATCCAGCCCAATCAGCATCACAATACCCTACAAGATTTGCGTTGGTGTCAAAAGAGTACCAGATTCCATAATCTACTGTTCCGCAAATATATTTTAGAATGCGTTTCACTGACGCTAGGTGTGACGCTTTAGGATTTGCTTGAAAACGAGCGCATAGACCCACACTGTAGCAAATATCCGGTCTACTGGCTGTTAGGTATAGAAGACTTCCAATCATACTTCTGTATAAGCGGCTGTCAACTGAGATACCTTTATCATCTTTAGAGAGTTTCTCCTTTGTGCCAATCGGAGTTCGTTTTGGACGACATTTTTCTAAATTGAATTTTTTTAACATATTCTTGGCATATTTGCTTTGAGTAATAAAAATACCTTCTTGAGTTTGTTGAATCTGGAGTCCAAGAAAATAGTTGAGATTGCCTACCATGCTCATTTCGAATTCTCCCTTCATTTGTTCAATAAATTCGTCTACCATTTTCTGTGACACTGAGCCAAAAACGATGTCGTCTACATAAATTTGAGCAATTAAGATCTGACCTTTATGGTGGCGAATGAACAGGGTTTTGTCTACTCCCCCTCGCTCATATCCCTTGGATAATAAATACACAGTAAGGCGTTCATACCATGCGCGTGGAGCTTGTTTAAGCCCATAAAGTGCCTTCTTTAACTTGTACACATAATCGGGATGATGAGGGTCTTCAAATCCCTTAGGTTGAGCCACATATACTTCCTCATTAAGATAACCATTGAGGAACGCACTTTTAACATCCATTTAGGTGAAGTTTGAAGCGCATAACACTAGCAAGGGCTAATAAGAGTCTAATGGATTCAAGGCGAGCAACCGGAGCAAAAGTCTCGTCAAAATCAACCCCTTCAATTTGTAAGTAACCTTGAGCAACCAATCGAGCTTTGTTGCGAATAATGTTTCCATGTTCGTCACTTTTATTTTTGTAGATCCATTTTGTGCCAATAACATTTGTATCGGGAGGGCATGGAACTAAATCCCAGACTTGATTTCTAGTGAATTGTCCGAGTTCGTCTTGCATGGCATTGATCCAGTGTTCATCAAGAAGAGCTTCGGTGATATTTGTTGGTTCAAACGTCGAAGTGAAGCAAGCCATATGGATCATATCTCGATAATTGACTCTAGGTTTATTTCTGGTTTGAATTCCATCATCCAGTCCTCCAATAACATCATCTGTAGAATGGTTCTTGTGAACACGTGTAGATGGTTGTTCGGTATTAGAGGTAACTTCATCTCCCATATTGATTGATGTAGGTTGATCAGTGACATTTTCTGAGACATTTTCGGGAGCCTTGTCAGGAACAAGTTCTGAGACAGTGGAATTATCTTCTGTGGAGTTCTGATGTGGATCTTCTATAGAGTTATCAGCAGAATGAAGTGAATCATCTATACGGACATTTGCAGATTCAATTATACTCCGAGTTCGTTTGTTGTATACCCGATAGGCACGGCTATTTGTAGAGTATCCCAGAAATATACCTTCATCACTTTTGGGATCCATCTTTCCTCTATGCTCCCTGTCATTAAGAACAAAACACGTACTCCCAAAAGGATGAAAATAACTAAGGTTTGGAGTTTTACCTTTCCATAATTCATAGGGAGTCATTGTCGTTCCAGTACGTAGATACACTCGATTGATAGTGTAGCAGGCTGTGTTCATAGCTTCGGCCCAAAATCTCTGTGGAGTATTGTTTTCGTGTAACATTGCGCGTGACATTTCTGCTATAGTTCGATTTTTGCGCTCAACGACCCCATTTTGCTGAGGTGTTATTGGTGCAGAGAATTCATGAGAGATGCCAAGTTGATTGCAGAAATTTTCAAATACTGAGTTCTCAAACTCCCGTCCGTGGTCACTTCGAATTCGAACAATTTTTACAATAATACAATCTTTCTCTCGCTGAAGCCGAAAGCATAAGGCTTTGAAGGCATTAAACGTGTCAGATTTGTCTCTAAGAAATTCTATCCAGGTGTATCTTGAAAAGTCATCAACAACTACGTATGCATATCGTTTTCCACCGAAACTTTCAATTGCCATTGGACCCATTAAATCCATATGTAATAATTCAAGAACTCGTTTAGTTGCTGGTGTCTGAGACTTTTGATGTGACACTTTAGTTTGCTTCCCAATTTGACATGGTCCACAAACTCTATCTTCATCAACACTTATCATGGGTACTCCTCGTACTGCTCCTTTTGAGATAACTTGTTTTAACATCCTGAGATTTACATGACCCAGTTTGCGATGCCATAATATAGTGTCTGCCATGCTTGCTAGAGCACATGTAGTTGATGGTGAAATGAGGTAGCAGTTATCAGAAGACCGAATTCCTTCGATGATACATTTGTTGGTGTGATCCGAGACAACACATTTGTTGCGAGTGAAATGCACCTTCAGGTCTTGGTCACATAGCTGACTAATGCTGATCAGATTTGATTTCAAACCTTTTACAAGTAGAACATTTTTCAGAGAAGGCAGTCCTGGAATGTCTAATGTTCCCTTTCCAATAACATTTTCTGTGACACCGTTTCCGAATGTTACTTTTCCCAGACCTCCTGAAGTAATATTCTTTAAGAATCTTGCTTCACCAGTCATATGTCGTGAACACCCACTATCAAAGTACCATGCATCAACAGATGTTGCCTTTAGGGAAGTATGAGTAACATTGCATTTTAAGTTCGCTTTCTTTATCCATTTTTGTTTGCGAAATCTGTGCGAAGAAATATATCCAGCAGTACCTTTTCTCAAGTCATTCAGATAAGCAAAACATCTAGGACGAATATGGCCTTTTCGAAAGCAATAATGACAAACGGGAATAAATTTGTTACCTTTAGCTTTGGAAACCTGTGTACTGGACTTCATCTCACAACTGTTTTTAGAGTCTGTTTTCTGTTCAGCTTTGTTGATGGATATTGCAACATTCTTTCCTTTATTTTCAGCATATAAGTTTGACACTTTTGGTGACATTGAGCATTCTCCTTTGTAGCCAATTCCAGAGGTATCATCATATGTTCTTCCTGCCATTAAAATATTATCAAGTATAGATGTACCTGAGTTTAGCATTCTGACGTTCTTCTTCATATGATTCAGATCGTTGGTCAGTTGTTCTATCTCATCTTGACTACATTTGAGTTTCACTTCCAGATCAGTAATAAGCTCTTGAAGACTTCCATTTTCAATTTTTAGACTCCCAATCTGTTTTCGAAGATGATGATTTATTTCAGCCAATTCTGTCCATTTTTCATAGAGCTTCTTATATTCATCAATAAAATCTTCTTTTGTACCTTCATCCATATCATCACTATCTTCAGATAAAGTTTCAGAGACATTTGGAGTGACTTTATCAAAACTTGTAGATTTGGTTTTCACCACCAGTGCCATATTCTGATTTGAGATTTCATCTTCCTTTTCTGAATCACTCTCGCTCCATGTTGTATTAAGAGAGGTCTTTTTCTTCTTCAAAGTATTTGCACATTCCGCCTGAATGTGTCCATAGCCATCGCATTCTCTACATTTAATTCCCCTGTTATTCCAGGATTTTTCTGAAGATTGATTTTCATCTTTGGACTTCTTATAACTTGTAGAGTCATTCTTGGTGTTAGTGACATTTTGTCTGACACCACGATTATTTCTACCAAATTTCTTCAACACTTTGCTGAAATTTCTTGATAATAATGCTAAAGATTCTTCCAGATCATCTTCATTGCATTCTTCAGAATTCTGGATCTCTGCTTTTAAAGCCAATCCTTTCACCTTCTTTGTTTCTACATTTGCATCGAGATTCATCTCAAATGTTCTAAGAGAACCCATCAGCTCCTCTAATTTCATTTTGGTGATATCTTTTGCTTCTTCAATTGCAGTAACTTTATATGCAAAGCGTTGAGGTAGAGATCTTAACGTTTTTCTCACAAGTTTTTCTTCGGAAATGGTTTCTCCGAGAGTAAAAGCTTCATTGGCAATGTCACAGAGTCTTGCATTAAATTCAGCAATGTTTTCATCATCATGCATCTTCAAGTTCTCAAATTTTGTTGTTAAAAGCTGTATTTTTGATAACTTAACTGCTGAAGTACCTTCATACGTAGTCTGAAGAATATCCCAAGCCTTTTTAGCAGACTCACATGTAGAAATAAGTCTAAATTGGGTTGGATCAACACCATTAAATATTGCATTAAGAGCCTTTGAGTTGCTATTTGCTAGAGCATCTTCAGTGGCAGACCAGCTTTCTTCGGGTTGATAGATGTAACTCCATCTTTTGTAATTGTTGGTTGGTCCCAACCTGTAAGAATGGATTTCCAAGCTTTTTCATCAACAGCCTTAATAAATGCTCTCATTCGGGCTTTCCAATAAGCATAATTGTTTCCGGGGGGGGGGGGGGGGGGGGGGGGGGGGGGGGGGGGGGGGGGGGGGGGGGGGGGGGGGGGGGGGGGGGGGGGGGGGGGGGGGGGGGGGGGGGGGGGGGGGGGGGGGGGGGGGGGGGGGGGGGGGGGGGGGGGGGGGGGGGGGGGGGGGGGGGGGGGGGGGGGGGGGGGGGGGGGGGGGGGGGGGGGGGGGGGGGGGGGGGGGGGGGGGGGGGGGGGGGGGGGGGGGGGGGGGGGGGGGGGGGGGGGGGGGGGGGGGGGGGGGGGGGGGGGGGGGGGGGGGGGGGGGGGGGGGGGGGGGGGGGGGGGGGGGGGGGGGGGGGGGGGGGGGGGGGGGGGGGGGGGGGGGGGGGGGGGGGGGGGGGGGGGGGGGGGGGGGGGGGGGGGGGGGGGGGGGGGGGGGGGGGGGGGGGGGGGGGGGGGGGGGGGGGGGGGGGGGGGGGGGGGGGGGGGGGGGGGGGGGGGGGGGGGGGGGGGGGGGGGGGGGGGGGGGGGGGGGGGGGGGGGGGGGGGGGGGGGGGGGGGGGGGGGGGGGGGGGGGGGGGGGGGGGGGGGGGGGGGGGGGGGGGGGGGGGGGGGGGGGGGGGGGGGGGGGGGGGGGGGGGGGGGGGGGGGGGGGGGGGGGGGGGGGGGGGGGGGGGGGGGGGGGGGGGGGGGGGGGGGGGGGGGGGGGGGGGGGGGGGGGGGGGGGGGGGGGGGGGGGGGGGGGGGGGGGGGGGGGGGGGGGGGGGGGGGGGGGGGGGGGGGGGGGGGGGGGGGGGGGGGGGGGGGGGGGGGGGGGGGGGGGGGGGGGGGGGGGGGGGGGGGGGGGGGGGGGGGGGGGGGGGGGGGGGGGGGGGGGGGGGGGGGGGGGGGGGGGGGGGGGGGGGGGGGGGGGGGGGGGGGGGGGGGGGGGGGGGGGGGGGGGGGGGGGGGGGGGGGGGGGGGGGGGGGGGGGGGGGGGGGGGGGGGGGGGGGGGGGGGGGGGGGGGGGGGGGGGGGGGGGGGGGGGGGGGGGGGGGGGGGGGGGGGGGGGGGGGGGGGGGGGGGGGGGGGGGGGGGGGGGGGGGGGGGGGGGGGGGGGGGGGGGGGGGGGGGGGGGGGGGGGGGGGGGGGGGGGGGGGGGGGGGGGGGGGGGGGGGGGGGGGGGGGGGGGGGGGGGGGGGGGGGGGGGGGGGGGGGGGGGGGGGGGGGGGGGGGGGGGGGGGGGGGGGGGGGGGGGGGGGGGGGGGGGGGGGGGGGGGGGGGGGGGGGGGGGGGGGGGGGGGGGGGGGGGGGGGGGGGGGGGGGGGGGGGGGGGGGGGGGGGGGGGGGGGGGGGGGGGGGGGGGGGGGGGGGGGGGGGGGGGGGGGGGGGGGGGGGGGGGGGGGGGGGGGGGGGGGGGGGGGGGGGGGGGGGGGGGGGGGGGGGGGGGGGGGGGGGGGGGGGGGGGGGGGGGGGGGGGGGGGGGGGGGGGGGGGGGGGGGGGGGGGGGGGGGGGGGGGGGGCCCAATAAGAATGTAGATCACAAGAATAACTTCCTATGACACTGTCTGTGACGCTTGACAATGTCAGAGGATAAGAATCACCCAGAACAGGCTTCAACAAACCAGTCTACGACACGACTGAAACAATGATCACATACACCTCACCAGAACCATGGGTGAAGAAACAAAGACGCTCAGAAAAATTTCTCACACACACACAATAACGTCGACACGTTTACATACAAAAAGAAGACTTTTTATATCAAGAGCAGGATGCAGATCTGTTTCTCTCAACAATCTTCTCAAAACAAACTTTTTCATTCGCCTGATTATATCCCACAGAATCAGCAAGATATCCGAACAGCTCGGCCAACAAACTACACCGCAGAAACATTTCCAATGACATTTTAGGAGAGTATCCCTAATAATAGGTATATGTACCATGTTTGTTACGATTTCCTTTCCAGCAAATCATATTTGAATTGACGAACTATTCTGCCAAATATCTTCTCCAAAAATAAACACATAGATAATATATATTCCAAAAGAATATAATTTCCAAATAATACTTTCCAACAATAATAGTTTGCCAAAATAATGCCACCACACAGTTGCATTAACAATCTCCCCCTTTGGCATTTTTTGGCAAAACACAACTCCCCTTGAAGGAGATAACATGAAACTCCCCCTTAATGAGAAGTCCTTGAGCAAGCCGATCAATGTAATGTCATTTCAAATAGAAACACCAGCATAAGTTGTATTCTATCATCAGAAATGTAATCATTCACCACAACCAAAATGATACCACACCAAATACTCCCCCTTTTTGCCATAAAAAGACAAAAGGGTATGAATAATGTCAAGTAAACCATAGTTAACTAGGTGCAAAGAAGTCAGCAAAAAAAAATACTGATGGTAGTTCAAAATAAAATACTGACAATCATCTAACCAGTTTTATCAACGGAGTCATCATATGCTGCTGAGACAGTTTGAGAAGCATTATGAGAATCATTGGAGGCTGAAGGTGATTTCTCCGATGCCTGACCTGGATCAGTTGGATTGGCATCATTTCTCACAGCAGAATGCCGAACAAGTTCTTCAGGAGGTCAGACAAGACCTTCTTTCTAGTTTCTAAGTCCTGTAATTCACCTTGAATAATTCTAATAGTTCGTGAAATTAAATTACCACCAACAACATCCTCTGTACTAGCAGCATTTTGAATATCATCAATATGTCCTCCGGTTCGAAGTTTAGAACTTATCCTGATTTCTTCACAATCCATGTTTAAGTTATCGGAAACATTTAAAGCAATCCGTTGAGAGCATAAAATACCAAAGATCATACAAGGAAAAGGTAAAGAAGACCTGTTGTGCTTGCCATGAATGTGCTTCAAGATCTGGTCGAAGAAAAATTTGCCAATGTCAAAGGAATGCCAGTGCCAACTTGAAACAATAACCTGGCCATCTTTTATTTATGCCAGAGGCGTGAGACGATGGGAGCCAATTGCGGATTGCAATTTTGTGGAGAATTGCAAATTTGGCAGTAAGTTGAGATGCAGGAAAGTCCTTTGCACGAGGCCAAATTTGTCTAACGCCGCCTGTGACACTTGTGATTATATTATCAAAATCAGGAGTATAGTGTTCCGAGTCAGTCCAAAAACTTCCAATATAAGAATTTATAACTGAAGGACTGAATTCAAATAGAGACCCTCTCAAAAATACATGACCAAAATCAGAATGGCGTGGTCAATAATAGAAGGTGATAGGTTACAGTAGAATTCACGGATAACTTGGGCAGAGAAGGGTTTTAATCCTTTGAAGGTCATGCCAAGTCCATGACTGATAAGCAGATTTACAAGGTCCTTGCAATCTTTAAAATCAACCATATGAATGTTCCTTTCGCTCCAGATACTCTTCTTTGACACTAGACTCCAGAGGCTAGCGTTGAAAGGAGTTTTAAAAACAGGAGATTTTTCAGGGGATTTTGAAAACTTACTGGGCTTTTTGTGTGACAATTTTCGTGATACTTTCCTTTTTGAAGTGGCAGGATAGGGCATTGAAGCTTTTCTTTTTCCCTTTTCTTTTCTTACGGCTTTGGTCTGAGTCTTCTGAACACTTCTGCTTGGTGATTTAGACATCAGTCGCGCAGATTTCCTGGGAGGAGATACTTTCTTCTTCGAAGCTTGTAGACTGTTTTCTTCCTCCGAAGATAAGGACTGAATTTCAGCAGCATTGTCCCACTGTTTATCAGATGATTCTTCATCAATCAACGAAGGTGCATTTTTTCTTTTGGTGGGTAAAACTAACTTCGCACGAACCCTTGGGGGTCCAAAAGAGACTTTCAAGTGAGCAAGAGGGTTGAGTTTTTACTGCTTTCTTCGCCAGTAGGTTTGTATTGACAGATCGGAATCGCTTCAATAACATCCAGAAAACCTTCTTCAGAGTGCGTCGATTGAGTACCAGGTATTTGAAACCGTTTGTGAGGCAAGTGCTCACTGTCAGATGATTCATCGCTATAATCCACAAGAGTCGCCATAGATGATCAGAGATAGTTGCTGAAGAAGAGAAGAGAGCTTCGACGGCAGTGAGAGAGAGTCTTAGCGCTATTTTGAAAAAACGAAAACAGAAGATAGTAAAAAGAAGGGTTTTCACCGATTTGGGCAAATACCGCAAGCAAAAAGATGTTGTTGTAATTTGGGAAATAAACCCAAAGAGATATTCATAAATAAATTTCAACAGATTTGAAAATAAATCCAAAATCCCATAAAATATTCATAACTTCCGCCAGAAAAAGATTATGGAAATAAACCATAAATCATTCCCAAAATAGGTCTTCATGAAATATCGCATATATCATGTGGAACAGAGAAGACCAGGATACTCAAGAAATAGTAAAGAATCCCCAAATACAAATGATCGCCAAATAAAAGTTGTGCGAAAAATAAAAACAAAAAAAAAAAAAAAAAAAAAAAAAAAAAAAAAAAAAAAAAAAAAAAAAAAAAAAAAAAAAAAAAAAAAAAAAAAAAAAAAAAAAAAAAAAAAAAAAAAAAAAAAAAAAAAAAAAAAAAAAAAAAAAAAAAAAAAAAAAAAAAAAAAAAAAAAAAAAAAAAAAAAAAAAAAAAAAAAAAAAAAAAAAAAAAAAAAAAAAAAAAAAAAAAAAAAAAAAAAAAAAAAAAAAAAAAAAAAAAAAAAAAAAAAAAAAAAAAAAAAAAAAAAAAAAAAAAAAAAAAAAAAAAAAAAAAAAAAAAAAAAAAAAAAAAAAAAAAAAAAAAAAAAAAAAAAAAAAAAAAAAAAAAAAAAAAAAAAAAAAAAAAAAAAAAAAAAAAAAAAAAAAAAAAAAAAAAAAAAAAAAAAAAAAAAAAAAAAAAAAAAAAAAAAAAAAAAAAAAAAAAAAAAAAAAAAAAAAAAAAAAAAAAAAAAAAAAAAAAAAAAAAAAAAAAAAAAAAAAAATATCTGCTGTTTGTTTTTCTGTTGTCACATGCTCAAGTTAATTGTTTTGTCTTCAACTAGTGCTCGAATGAAGTGATGTCTGATGTCAATATGTTTTGTACGTGAATGTTGAACCGGATTCTTCGAAATATTAATCGCACTCATATTATCGCAATAAAGTGTCATGACATTCTGTGTAACACCATAATCTTTCAGCATTTGCTTCATCCAGAGAAGTTGGGTACAACTACTCCCAGCTGCAATGTATTCTGCCTCAGCTGTTGAAAGAGATATTGAATTTTGTTTCTTGCTAAACCATGAAACTAAATTGTTTCCCAAGTAAAAACATCCACCTGATGTACTTTTCCGATCATCAGCACATCCAGCCCAATCAGCATCACAATACCCTACAAGATTTGCGTTGGTGTCAAAAGAGTACCAGATTCCATAATCTACTGTTCCGCAAATATATTTTAGAATGCGTTTCACTGACGCTAGGTGTGACGCTTTAGGATTTGCTTGAAAACGAGCGCATAGACCCACACTGTAGCAAATATCCGGTCTACTGGCTGTTAGGTATAGAAGACTTCCAATCATACTTCTGTATAAGCGGCTGTCAACTGAGATACCTTTATCATCTTTAGAGAGTTTCTCCTTTGTGCCAATCGGAGTTCGTTTTGGACGACATTTTTCTAAATTGAATTTTTTTAACATATTCTTGGCATATTTGCTTTGAGTAATAAAAATACCTTCTTGAGTTTGTTGAATCTGGAGTCCAAGAAAATAGTTGAGATTGCCTACCATGCTCATTTCGAATTCTCCCTTCATTTGTTCAATAAATTCGTCTACCATTTTCTGTGACACTGAGCCAAAAACGATGTCGTCTACATAAATTTGAGCAATTAAGATCTGACCTTTATGGTGGCGAATGAACAGGGTTTTGTCTACTCCCCCTCGCTCATATCCCTTGGATAATAAATACACAGTAAGGCGTTCATACCATGCGCGTGGAGCTTGTTTAAGCCCATAAAGTGCCTTCTTTAACTTGTACACATAATCGGGATGATGAGGGTCTTCAAATCCCTTAGGTTGAGCCACATATACTTCCTCATTAAGATAACCATTGAGGAACGCACTTTTAACATCCATTTAGTGAAGTTTGAAGCGCATAACACTAGCAAGGGCTAATAAGAGTCTAATGGATTCAAGGCGAGCAACCGGAGCAAAAGTCTCGTCAAAATCAACCCCTTCAATTTGTAAGTAACCTTGAGCAACCAATCGAGCTTTGTTGCAAATAATGTTTCCATGTTCGTCACTTTTATTTTTGTAGATCCATTTTGTGCCAATAACATTTGTATCGGGAGGGCATGGAACTAAATCCCAGACTTGATTTCTAGTGAATTGTCCGAGTTCGTCTTGCATGGCATTGATCCAGTGTTCATCAAGAAGAGCTTCGGTGATATTTGTTGGTTCAAACGTCGAAGTGAAGCAAGCCATATGGATCATATCTCGATAATTGACTCTAGGTTTATTTCTGGTTTGAATTCCATCATCCAGTCCTCCAATAACATCATCTGTAGAATGGTTCTTGTGAACACGTGTAGATGGTTGTTCGGTATTAGAGGTAACTTCATCTCCCATATTGATTGATGTAGGTTGATCAGTGACATTTTCTGAGACATTTTCGGGAGCCTTGTCAGGAACAAGTTCTGAGACAGTGGAATTATCTTCTGTGGAGTTCTGATGTGGATCTTCTATAGAGTTATCAGCAGAATGAAGTGAATCATCTATACGGACATTTGCAGATTCAATTATACTCCGAGTTCGTTTGTTGTATACCCGATAGGCACGGCTATTTGTAGAGTATCCCAGAAATATACCTTCATCACTTTTGGGATCCATCTTTCCTCTATGCTCCCTGTCATTAAGAACAAAACACGTACTCCCAAAAGGATGAAAATAACTAAGGTTTGGAGTTTTACCTTTCCATAATTCATAGGGAGTCATTGTCGTTCCAGTACGTAGATACACTCGATTGATAGTGTAGCAGGCTGTGTTCATAGCTTCGGCCCAAAATCTCTGTGGAGTATTGTTTTCGTGTAACATTGCGCGTGACATTTCTGCTATAGTTCGATTTTTGCGCTCAACGACCCCATTTTGCTGAGGTGTTATTGGTGCAGAGAATTCATGAGAGATGCCAAGTTGATTGCAGAAATTTTCAAATACTGAGTTCTCAAACTCCCGTCCGTGGTCACTTCGAATTCGAACAATTTTTACAATAATACAATCTTTCTCTCGCTGAAGCCGAAAGCATAAGGCTTTGAAGGCATTAAACGTGTCAGATTTGTCTCTAAGAAATTCTATCCAGGTGTATCTTGAAAAGTCATCAACAACTACGTATGCATATCGTTTTCCACCGAAACTTTCAATTGCCATTGGACCCATTAAATCCATATGTAATAATTCAAGAACTCGTTTAGTTGCTGGTGTCTGAGACTTTTGATGTGACACTTTAGTTTGCTTCCCAATTTGACATGGTCCACAAACTCTATCTTCATCAACACTTATCATGGGTACTCCTCGTACTGCTCCTTTTGAGATAACTTGTTTTAACATCCTGAGATTTACATGACCCAGTTTGCGATGCCATAATATAGTGTCTGCCATGCTTGCTAGAGCACATGTAGTTGATGGTGAAATGAGGTAGCAGTTATCAGAAGACCGAATTCCTTCGATGATACATTTGTTGGTGTGATCCGAGACAACACATTTGTTGCGAGTGAAATGCACCTTCAGGTCTTGGTCACATAGCTGACTAATGCTGATCAGATTTGATTTCAAACCTTTTACAAGTAGAACATTTTTCAGAGAAGGCAGTCCTGGAATGTCTAATGTTCCCTTTCCAATAACATTTTCTGTGACACCGTTTCCGAATGTTACTTTTCCCAGACCTCCTGAAGTAATATTCTTTAAGAATCTTGCTTCACCAGTCATATGTCGTGAACACCCACTATCAAAGTACCATGCATCAACAGATGTTGCCTTTAGGGAAGTATGAGTAACATTGCATTTTAAGTTCGCTTTCTTTATCCATTTTTGTTTGCGAAATCTGTGCGAAGAAATATATCCAGCAGTACCTTTTCTCAAGTCATTCAGATAAGCAAAACATCTAGGACGAATATGGCCTTTTCGAAAGCAATAATGACAAACGGGAATAAATTTGTTACCTTTAGCTTTGGAAACCTGTGTACTGGACTTCATCTCACAACTGTTTTTAGAGTCTGTTTTCTGTTCAGCTTTGTTGATGGATATTGCAACATTCTTTCCTTTATTTTCAGCATATAAGTTTGACACTTTTGGTGACATTGAGCATTCTCCTTTGTAGCCAATTCCAGAGGTATCATCATATGTTCTTCCTGCCATTAAAATATTATCAAGTATAGATGTACCTGAGTTTAGCATTCTGACGTTCTTCTTCATATGATTCAGATCGTTGGTCAGTTGTTCTATCTCATCTTGACTACATTTGAGTTTCACTTCCAGATCAGTAATAAGCTCTTGAAGACTTCCATTTTCAATTTTTAGACTCCCAATCTGTTTTCGAAGATGATGATTTATTTCAGCCAATTCTGTCCATTTTTCATAGAGCTTCTTATATTCATCAATAAAATCTTCTTTTGTACCTTCATCCATATCATCACTATCTTCAGATAAAGTTTCAGAGACATTTGGAGTGACTTTATCAAAACTTGTAGATTTGGTTTTCACCACCAGTGCCATATTCTGATTTGAGATTTCATCTTCCTTTTCTGAATCACTCTCGCTCCATGTTGTATTAAGAGAGGTCTTTTTCTTCTTCAAAGTATTTGCACATTCCGCCTGAATGTGTCCATAGCCATCGCATTCTCTACATTTAATTCCCCTGTTATTCCAGGATTTTTCTGAAGATTGATTTTCATCTTTGGACTTCTTATAACTTGTAGAGTCATTCTTGGTGTTAGTGACATTTTGTCTGACACCACGATTATTTCTACCAAATTTCTTCAACACTTTGCTGAAATTTCTTGATAATAATGCTAAAGATTCTTCCAGATCATCTTCATTGCATTCTTCAGAATTCTGGATCTCTGCTTTTAAAGCCAATCCTTTCACCTTCTTTGTTTCTACATTTGCATCGAGATTCATCTCAAATGTTCTAAGAGAACCCATCAGCTCCTCTAATTTCATTTTGGTGATATCTTTTGCTTCTTCAATTGCAGTAACTTTATATGCAAAGCGTTGAGGTAGAGATCTTAACGTTTTTCTCACAAGTTTTTCTTCGGAAATGGTTTCTCCGAGAGTAAAAGCTTCATTGGCAATGTCACAGAGTCTTGCATTAAATTCAGCAATGTTTTCATCATCATGCATCTTCAAGTTCTCAAATTTTGTTGTTAAAAGCTGTATTTTTGATAACTTAACTGCTGAAGTACCTTCATACGTAGTCTGAAGAATATCCCAAGCCTTTTTAGCAGACTCACATGTAGAAATAAGTCTAAATTGGGTTGGATCAACACCATTAAATATTGCATTAAGAGCCTTTGAGTTGCTATTTGCTAGAGCATCTTCAGTGGCAGACCAGCTTTCTTCGGGTTTGATAGATGTAACTCCATCTTTTGTAATTGTTGGTTGGTCCCAACCTGTAAGAATGGATTTCCAAGCTTTTTCATCAACAGCCTTAATAAATGCTCTCATTCGGGCTTTCCAATAAGCATAATTGTTTTCGTTTAGCAAGGGTGGACGCATTGTTGAACCTCCTTCTTTCATAGAGTCCATTGTAGTAAAACCAAGATCAAGTCCTGCGGATCTCGCCTAAGAAACAGAGACGTCCCGCTCTGATACCAATTGAAAGATCAAGGTTAGTGACCCGATGTTAAAAAGTGTTGTGACACTTTGTATGACACCGGTTATAAATACGATATAGGACAATATTAAAATGCGGAAATAAAGAACACCAGAGGTTGGTAACGCAGTTCGGCAATCAGCCTACATCTGCGGGGCCACGCCCAGATATGAAAACATTTCACTAGTTCAACCAAGATTACAAGACACTCGGACTTAAAACAAAATAAGACTCCCTCTTATCTTTGATGCCGCATCCGTCAACCTCCACTAGTGAAACTGTTTTGCGAGCTCCCCTCGACTTTAGAATGACCTCTCCCAAGATCCGTGTTTGGCAAGCTCCCCTTGCCCAATAAGAATGTAGATCACAAGAATAAATTCCTATGACACTGTCTGTGACGCTTGACAATGTCAGAGGATAAGATCACCCAGAACAGGCTTCAACAAACCAGTCTACGACACGACTGAAACAATGATCACATACACCTCACAGAACCATGGGTGAAGAAACAAAGACGCTCAGAAAAATTTCTCACACACACACAATAACGTCGACACGTTTACATACAAAAAGAAGACTTTTTATATCAAGAGCAGGATGCAGATCTGTTTCTCTCAGCAATCTTCTCAAAACAAACTTTTTCATTCGCCTGATTATATCCCACAGAATCAGCAAGATATCCGAAACAGCTCGGCCAACAAACTAACCGCAGAAACATTTCCAATGACATTTTAGGAGAGTATCCCTAATAATTAGGTATATGTACCATGTTTGTTACGATTTCCTTTCCAGCAAATCATATTTGAATTGACGAAATATTCTGCCAAATATCTTCTCCAAAAATAAACACATAGATAATATATATTCCAAAAGAATATAATTTCTAAAATAATACTTTCCAACAATAATAGTTTGCCAAAAATAATGCCAACACACAGTTGCATTAACATAAATAATTCCAAAATTGTAACTACACGGTAACTTTTCAAATTATCGATTTTGACCAATTGATCGAACAATTCAACGTACCCATAACACGACAAAACGAGTCAATTCATGATACGTTGATCGTCAACAACACAAAAAGTTGACTAGTGAAATTTAATTAAAATAAAATGAGTGGTTTTCCTCCACTGTTGTACCTTTCAGATTCTCATGGCTATTCCTCTTGCATTCTTACTTCTCTCCCAGTATATGTTCTCCAGATTCATCCTCAAGCACCAACAAACTACATATTCTCCATCCTTTACCAGTTCCAAATTACATTCAATTTCTCATTAACTTCTCAAGAACATTGCTTCAGCTCATATGAAAATGTTCATGGAGGAACAGGTTTCTGCCATTTTTTTAAATAGAAGCTTCAACTAACTATTTCAAACATATGTATGTGAAGGAGAAAACATGTACAAATTAAGTGATTGGAACGGTTACATTCAAGGGTGCCAAATTCCAGAAAAATTAAACACGCTTCTAAATCTAGTAGTTGAAAGCTTTCTGACTAGTTTCTCTATATTCTTCAACTAACCATAATATACAATCTTCTTCCGGCCGCCGTACACGTCAGTGAATTCAAAATGGCTTTTGTTGCTGGAATTTCCTTCGTACTAACTCAATGTTTCGATCGTCATGAATGAATTATCATTGAAATTATTAGGTTTGGTATGACCCGAATTCTATTTGGGTCAGGACGGCTAGGCTGACGTTGAAAATCAGGTGTCTATTATTTTTCGTATTTTCTTTTTCGATTCTCATTTGATTTTCAAAAGAAACTCTATCGGATAAGATATAATGATATAATCTAATTTTTCAAAATATCAAAAGTTGGGAAAAAAAGTGAGATGGGCCTGCCTTGGTGTGAAGCTTTTCCAATATTGTTAGGTAATGTTTGTGGGCAGAGCCCAACAAGTGGGCGGTGGGTGTCTCATTTGAGATTTAATCGAACTTGGCGTGCAAATCAATGTTCTAGGGCGCACACATGAATGTATGTGGGGGAGAGTTGTTTGTCACATCGTGAAGACAAGCAAAATCAAAGCTGCATATACTCTGCACATAAATCTTTTTAGGTATTAAGATTAGAAAGGAGAATGGGGCCCTTAGTTTTATGATCAGAAAATATCTTCAGCTGTCTGTTTGTGTGATAAATGTGGAGGGTAGAGAGAGAAAGAGAGAGATAAGGGGAGGAGAGAGAATAATGGCATCACATTGTGTAGGCTGGTTTTCCATGTGCAATCACTGTCCATCATTTACGAAGAAAAGAATCAGATGAAACATTAATAAGACACTTTTTAATTGCAGTTTTTCTTGGTGGGTTCTCCTGTTCTTACTCACTCCTGTCCTTTTGTTTTGCTCTGCCACCATTAATGGCTTAAGCTTTTTCTTGTGCAAGTATGAATGATTCATAGAATGAATGAGAAACTATAAGTAATGGGTAAGTGGACCAGCTTTGTTTTTTTTTTTTCTTTTCTCATAGCTGTCTCGATTAAACTAATTGGCATCACATTGCACTGGCACTACTTTTCTGTGGGATTCTCTGCGAGACAACGGATCTCTAACAAAAAACTCACTGGACTTCTCGATTTCACGTGTAATTTGCACTAATAATTTCAGCTAATCTGGAGTTGAAATTCAAAAGCAGATCATCGTCAGTCCATAATGATATGATGAATTCATTCAAGTGCTGGGGCCAGTGTTTCTGCGTCCGCGTGATGAATTTGTCGACGACAGCTCAATATATGCGCTCGACTCGTACAATGGTGGTGGAGAGGAGTTGATATAACCAGAAATTTTCAACATTTATTTGGTCCAAACTTATGGTTGGTTTTCTTGAACTGTCACCTTCCATTTCCAACTCCATGTCTGCATTCTCTGTTTATTGTTTAATCAAAATAATTAAAACAAAAATTCTGCACGAAAAAGGCCAGTTCTCGATAGTAGATTTACATCATTTCAACGTATAGATTGATGTAATTGCTTGTTCTTTCCGAAGACTTAATCTATTTATGGTGCAGTCCACCCACTTTACTGACACAAGAAAAGAGACGAAAGTTAAAAGAATAGTCTTGTTTTTGCTGAAGTGATATGCTCAATCATATCACGTCTGATTTAGACTTGAAAAAAGAAAGTTTTTTAAAAACACTTGAACACCAAGTTAAAGTTTCCCACTAAAGGAGATGGGAGAGAATAATGATCATTTAAGCAAAGATGGAGTGGAGTTGAGTTTGAAGCAAACAACACCCAAAAAAAGGAATTCTTAACGTGATAGATATGGTGGTTTAGGCACATGAACAAATGGATTATATTTGTATATAGTGAGTGGGAGAAGCTAATGTTTTACCACTTTGAGACACAAAACCCTAGCCGTACAGCCAAAGATATAAAAAGTAGGGTTTGCAACAGTTGTTTTCTCCTTTTTTTACTACTTTTTCCTCTTTTTCTTGCTCGTCTTTTTCAAGGATTCATGTTTTTTTATAGTGGGTTCTTTCAGAATGCAGTGGATGATGTCTCCATCTTTAGCCTAACTCCACAATTGGCAGACACCTCAAAATCCCATCCTTTGAAAAGTAGATTCATGGCAGGTCATTGAAATTCCAACACAGGAAAGGAAAACTCACTGTCTGAGGTCTGATTTTTTCTGGGTGGCGAATGGTTTCTTGCATTAGGTCTTGCTTTTTGGGAAGATGGAGATGATTGTGGATTCTTATCTTGTCCGTCCCACCATGCCTTTCTGAAAAGGCCAATTATACTAGCATAAATAATAATACCCATCACTTTTTTCAAATAACATCCATCAAAACAGCAGCTACTAACGTACGAAATCAGACAAAAAACCTTCTCCCAACACAGATGATGAAAAATAATCGAGATTATGAAATCAAACCCGATTTTCCAGCATCCAAGAAATTTCCATCAGAAATAATTACAGTCGAGAGAAAAATACACGAGAAAATGGAGAATCAGCCATCTGGGTCCATCAGACAATTGAAATATTAACGTGTCTTTTAGGTCGCATCAAAATTCCCGATTTGAAATGGGTAGTGTAGGGTCCTCTCGACGAGATAAGAGAGAGAGAATTGAACAAAAGAAATCAATTCTAAGATGATATTGGATTGGAACAGCAGTAGCAGCAGTAGCAGTACGTGAGTGCCCCTTTTCACAAGGGAAGGGAAAAGCTAGGGTTCATATCAATGGAAGGGACCATCCCTTCTTAAATTCAAATCTATATTCTCTGTCTTTTCTTGCTTTCTTTCTTTTTCCCTTGTTCTGTCCCATTTCTTGGCACTTGGCAGCCATAATCCAACCCTTTCTTTCAAGTGGACTGTAGCATTCCATTCTACGCGACAAATTACTCGTCACCATGTTTTTTAACACCTTTAGAAATCATCCATGACTAAAGCAAATCACGGTCCACCCTAGCAACTCTCGTGGAAATCATATTCTAATCCAAATTGAATTCAAAAAACGAAAAATGAAGGGTAAATAGAACAATTACAAAGATTTACGTAAATGATATTGACGGATAAATATTCATTTCGAGATCTGCAAACTCATATTTTTGTTCCTCGTTGTCGAGAGGAAGACTAGGTCGTGTGAAATTAAATCACAAAACTTATAACAAAGAAACGAGCGTGGTCTCGGGCATGTCAACTCGTCACTTGCACTACTACCAGTCCCTTGAGAAAAAATTCATAATTTCGTTTAATCACTTTTATCACATCGTGCTTTTTTCAATTGACGTAAACATAATTCGCGTAGTTTAACTCTTCTTTGTAAATTAAGCATACACTTAGTTTTTCATATTACTTGTTACGACCATAATATATGGTTTTTTCCTCCATCTTGAAAAAACGAGTTATTGATTGGTTTGAGTGTTGTTGTTTTATCGATTTTTAAGATAGAGGGTTTAATTCGTTACATGTAGCTACAGGTAGAGAGAGAAGGATAAGACCAGCATGAAATGGATGTATGATTCCATCGGATGGCAGACAAAAACAATCAATCTTTCTTTCTTTTCTTCTTCCTTCTCTCTTTCGTTTTCATTCTAGAGAGAGAAAGAGCGACCAGACTTTCTAAATTGACATTAAATATAGAAATTAAGAGAGAGATTGAAATTTCGAATAACGTGTAGACATCACATATAAATAACCTAATTGTGCGTTTGACAATTGGAATCATCACCAAATTTGACATATAGCCCACTCATTAATAAACCTTTTCCACGTGAATTATGATGGTCTAAAAATACATTTTATATTGTGCGTTACACGGTCGCGATCAAATGAATTTTAGTAATACCCGGTCCCACAATATGTGACGCTTGATTACTAGTCCGACTAATCCAACTCGATCTCCTTAGTATTATTCATTAATATCTCCAACGAGGCCGTGTTGGGAGAAGACTCGCCCGAAACAAAAGTATTTTAATGAGCATAATGTTCTTAGTTTAGGTCAATACATATAAAGAAGAAAAATAAGGTATAGTTTTGACATTATGCTCTTTGATTTAGTTTATTCCAACCCTAGGAATTAAGAACTTGAAAATGGCCAACCCTCAAAGTGGGAATTGAAAGTGGCTTGGCTTTTAATATTTGTTTTGACGTAAGCCACTAGGTGATCAAACCCTTCGTTACCAATTAGATTAATAAGAAATTAGGCAAAGCTAGGCAGCTAGACAGTGATGTTTTGTATACGTATATTACTCAGGATATTCATCTCCATAGAATAATACAAAGCTCATGACTCCATATATTGGCGTTTCCAGCCAACCACCATAATCAAACAAACAAACAAGACACCTCTCTCTCTCTCCTCTGTAATTTTTGAAGATGAGGATCTGGCATGGTGGGAAAATAGAAAGCTGAAGAGGGAGAGCCGTTTATTCTTTCGATTGTGCAAGGATATGCCCTAGGGATAATACAGAGACACGTAGGATAATTAATTATTTGCATTGAATAAAAACAAAAGGTAAACGCACACTAAATTATTAAAAAGATTCCTAGTCTTAAAAATAGCCTCCTCTTTTTTATTTATTATAAATATATAATGCAAGTAGCAGCAACTCTATTCTCCCACATTAATTAATAATACATGCTTTGGGAGTGACGCCATCAAACAATAATTAATTATTAATATAAATTAAATTAATAAAAGAGGAATCAATCGGATTCACGTTGCGAGAGAGGGTAATGGCCATGGGAATGTGATGCCGGTCGTAAAGGGACAGATGGTCGTAATCACCGGTGGGTCCCACCAGAAGCGAGACGATACTGTTCTGCGTAATCTCCTTATTACCCCCCACCCCTCCATAAATGCTAATTTTGGCCAATCCGTGGGCCCCGCTTTCTCCCTTCCCTATTTTTTTGTCCCTCACCTCGCCATCGGGAAAAAACCCATTATGACCCTGCAACGCTGACCTCGCCGGCGGTGGTGCTACTTATTAAATAAATAAATATGTATCTCCGCCATTTCGCACGACCCACAAACGACTTTTATTATTAGTGAATCGTCGTACCTCATCTCTGGTATTGTCCCCACTTTATTGATGATGCGACCACACCTACAACCACCATCATCCACAACGTCGTCGTATCTTTACGCTATAATACCTTTCGTAGCAGGTTCGAAACGGTGCCGTATTGGGAGACGGGACGGGATGGAAGATGATATTGATTTTTACTGCTTTTAGTTTTACCGGGGACATTTCCAAGTCTACGTGTCAGATTTTGTTCAACACCTGTCGCTGTCGAGGACTAGGTAGCGCGTGTGCCCACTTGCCTGTTTAGGTTCGGTCTACGGATTAGATGCCTCACCGGGAAGTGGGACCCTCCTTCCACATATCATATACTCCCCACTCTCCAAGTCTCCGCCATGAGCGACCGCCCGTATCTATTGCTATCTTATACTTTGAATTTGCTATCGTGCGCTATGCCAATCCGAAGCTGAGTAAACTTGAAATCTCGCGAATCATCATCATGAAAAATGAGATGAAAATGAAAATTTTCTACACGTTTAAGAAAATAGTGTTTCCCATTTTGCTGGGCAGTAGTTGTTGTATTTGTTCAATTTCCTACGACATGTTTACATGAACAGTTGTGGTCTTGGTGGATTTACAAATGGGGCAGCTGTGGAGCGATGACCCACACACAGTACAGAGACAGAGATGCCTGCACGGCAGTATTAGCACGCACGACTCCTCTTTCCCGCAGTTTCTACACAGCCGGCCGCTGCTGCTTCCACCATTGCCAGACTTCTTCTCCTCTGCGCAACCTGCTATCGTGCGCCAACCACTGTCCTCTTCCCCGCCATTGCTCCCGCAGCACGACTGTGCGTCGTCCATTAATGCTGTTGCGGATTCGTCTATTCTTCGATCTTCCTTAACCTGCGCCATCACCTGTTCGAGGTTTGTGCGCAGGGCGTTTACAGTGGCCTCGTTGGTCTGCGCCAGTTCTCTCCATATCTGATTCTCTAAGCATAATGATTTCACTCTTTCTTGTAGCGCCCAATTCAATTTGCCAATCTTTTCAATTTCTTCCTCTTTTGCTCTCAGTCTCTTCACCATCCCGAATTCTATTGCTTCTAGTATTCTTCTAGCCTGCCTCTTTCGCTTTTCTTCTACTTCCAATCTCACCTTTTCCATCTGTACAGGCACAGAACAAATCTATTTAACCAAATGAATTTATGTCAATATTAGGAGAGGAAGAAGAAGATATAATTTGGAAACATACATGTTGGGAGATTAGATTGTCTATGTCCGTTTGCTGCTTTTGGATATGGAACGTAATGTCTTCCCCGAGAAATGAGAAAGAGCAGCTCGCTTTCGGCGTTTGGGACACAGGGTAGGACAGGAATGGCGTTAAAGAGTCTCTCGAGCGCTTTCTGGATAAATTGTGAGTGATGCCGCTGTCGGATTTCATGGGTCCGGCGACTGTTTTGGGCGGAAATGAATCGACGATGACAGAATTGTACGCCGGAAGTAGACTCTCAGCGGTAGTGGTTCCTGACAATGGCACTCCGTATCCCACCATAGAGTTGTACAAGTTTGTATTCCCCTCGAAGGGGTGCATAATCTCCCTGCAAATCCATCAACTTTACCGTCAAATCAAGAAGAAGATGAATACATAAAAGACGGTCGAATACAGAGAGAGAGAGAAAAGAACCTGTTAGCCATGAGCTGAGGAGGGAGGCAATTAAGGTATCGAGCTTCAACAGCCATAATATATGTAGAGAGCGGGCGATTCTTGCTTTATATCTCTATCTTGTTCTGCCGTAGTGGTTTGCAGTTTGGAGAAAGTAGAGGGGTGGGGAAAGAACTATAAAGGCAGATAAAGAGAGAGAGAGAGAGAGAGAGAGAGAGAGAGAGAGAGGCTAAGACATGCAGTAGATGAAAGCAAAGGTCGTATCTTTTCCTTGTTGGATAGTGTCTTTATTAAGGGCTGGCTTTGGTTTAGAGAGAGAAACTAAAACAAGACGAAAACGCTTAGAGGAGAGAGAGAGAGAGAGAGAGAGATAAAACAAATGAGATTTTGTTTTGATGGTCTGGGTTTTGCTTTGTCTATTTCTAAGATTCGATAACCAAAAATGCCTTTCTCCCCATTTGGCTCATCCCGCTTTGCACAGCGAAGCGACGGCCCGGTTAACCACGTAATTCCCGGAATTTCACGAGGGTATTTCCGAGATAACGTCCTAGGTTATCGTAAATTGTGTCCGCTTGTTGTTTTCCTCTTTTTAACTTTCCTTCAATAAAAAAACACTTTTTTTTTTAAAGTAAAAAACATGGGGTTGTAACTGACAGCCTGAGCACCTGCCACGTAGAAGCAGCCCTAGAGGGACCGCTCTCAAGTGCCACGTAAGCACGCCTACACGTGTGAAATATGGGAGAGGAGAGAGAAGGAGGGCATGTGGGCAGAGCCAGCGTGTAAAGTCTGGACCCTACAGGTGTAAGGTTTTCAGTAGCCGTTGGAGTTTGTGGGGGGTACGGTGTACCCGGCTGGTCTTTTGGAGGGTTTCTGGGAGAGGCAGTAGACCATTTAATAATTCACGCTACTCGCATGACACAGGACGAACGTTTTGGCTCTTTCTTATTATCCACGTGGCATCATCGCGTCCGTTGAGATCAGATTAGGTAACATTTGACGGATGAAGTTTCTGACCAAATCTTAATCTGACTCTGCCCAAAGAATACTTTTCACCCATTCTTAGGCGTTGGTGTAGATCCTTCTTTTAATGCAAGCTTGATCTAATTTTAGTCCGTAATTTTATTAATTTATTATTTTAAATATTTATAATTTATCGTAACAACCAAAATCTAATTCTTTTAGATTAATTGACGCGTAGTAATTGATCCGTTAACGAGACACAATTGATGATAGTACGAAACTATGATTCCAAATTTAGTAAATTAAGGATGTTTAATGAGGGCAACCTCAAAAGCAAAGCAATACATGTAAGTAAATCAGGTTTGAAGAAGAGTGGGAGAAATGATGCACCCACATGACTATAACGTTGCTTACTGTGCATGAATAGAGTCACCCGTACAGACATCACGTAATAATATATTATAATTGACAGAACATGAACATAACCCACGATGCTCCACCCTCACCATCTTTCTACTTTTTTATGTTTTTGGATTAGCTTTCTTTGCTAAGACCTATTACCCATTATTCTATCATGTTTCATGTTGGAAGATGTCGACAGTTTTGCTTTCGTGATGATCGAGCATTCTCTCTCTCTCTCTCTCTCTCTCTCTCTCTCTCTCTCTATCTGCTTTTAAAATAAGCTCTATAGCTTGATCAAACCAGCTTATTACTCATAAAAGTCAAGACTCCATTATTGCCATGAAACTTCCTAGAGCGAGAGAGAGATGGAAAGTTTGAACTTTCCTTGGCTTTCTTTCTCGTCTTGGCTGCATTATTGCTCAAGCCATCACCCAAATTTCAAAACAATGGACGCAAAGTGAAGAAATGAGAAGGAAAAAAAAGGATAGAAAAGGAGGGGGTGAGATGGTGGAATGGGTCACGATCCATATTCCAATATGTGTTAGATTTTGATCGCTTTTAGTGAAGGAAAAAAACTATACAGAGATGTATAGGTCAAATCAACATGGACTCCTATGATTGCCTCTAGGGGTGATCAACGGCAGATTTGGTTACTCAAATTCTATCTATTTAGTCGGTCTAAAATGTTTGCAATCTGACAAAAATAATAGAAGCAATTATAGATTTCTCGAATCTCATATATAAATATGTAATTGGAATCATGAGTCACAAAACGTTCAATCCAATGAATTTCTCTCGTTTATCCATATTTTACCAAATAGTAAATTCTAAGTAAATCTCAATTATTTGATTTTTTATTTTTTATTCATGATTCATTATTTGGATTTAGTAAGATATTTACTATGGTTAGGTGAAATAGATAAATATTAGATGTGGGAACCATGGGTGTTTGTGCCTTCCCCCACGTCTTACGGCCAAATTGTTTGTACTACCTTGGTCCAGACCCATTGACGTTGCTTCCTTCTTTATCTTTTCATTCATTTTATGCAAGTTTCTACCTAAAGTTTAGCTTATATTCCACATGTTATCTTCACACTTTTTAAGGTTTATCCCACACATCATCAAGATGTTTTGTCTTTTTTTATTTGAAAATTGTCCTAATGTACAAGTTTCAAATTAGATCGTATATTTTGTAAATGTGTGAATTAAAATGGGACTCCAAATTTTGTTCTTTTCTTGTTGAATTCTCATTTATCACCTACCCTTTATCAGATTTTTCTTCCATGTTAAGTCTAAACACATCAATAAATGGACAAAATCTTTACAGCTTTATTATTTTCTTTTTTTTTTTTAGGAAAAGCAATCAAGTGTAACTAGTGAAATGTTCGTAAACATATAAAATAAAATGATATGCATCAATTTAAAAACAAGCACACTTTATTATTTTAAAAATCGAGAATATAATTAATTAAAAGAAGGAAATCACTCATCTTGGAAAGAAAAGTACAAAATAATAAAACTTGGAGCTCCTATTTCTCATCTAGACACCTAACTTTTATATAATTATATTTTTAAAAATAAATTTGTTAGAATTTCATATGACTCGAATTCTAGTTAAGTTGGGTCAGGTCAGATCCATATTTAATGTTAGAGTTTTTCAAATTACTCTATATATTGTTGCTTATGTCACAAAACTCATTGTACCTTGATTTGATCATAGTGAATTTATTCTCTTCTCGTAGTTTTTTGCCGTAAGTATTTTTCACGTAAATCTTGGTGTCCTATTTTTGTGTATTATGTTTTCTATTTCATGTTCGTTTTTCAACAACTGGTTTCAGAGTAAGGTTGACAGTTTATGTACTCGGATCGAATAAAGTTTGAGGTTTTAACTTTTATAACATATTACAAATGTTATGAAAAAGAAGATCGTAGCTGCCACCCATCACAACAAGCCAACCGTCGATAGCCTTTTTGAGTCCTAATCGTTGCTGGCTGTGTCACGCTGTCGACCAACATTGCATTGTTGGTATGTCGAGTGTCGTCTGCTATCGTCTATCGCTAGAGAAGAAATGCCCTTTTGTCACACACAAAGAAACGCATGTTGTCCTTCAAGCCTTACCACCATGCTATTCTTCAACCGACCGGTCATCCGTTGCACAACTCCAATCAGAAGTTGACTCTGTTATCTTCAGCAATCGTCTGCCAATTGGCACAGATCCATGCTAATGAACTAGTTGTGCATAGCACCGATCTACCTTGCCATCTTCTCCAAAAAGACCTTATCATCGTTCGTCTAGAGCAACTCCGAGCACCTTAGGTAGTTGAGAAGATATTTCATATTCAAATTCGTTGCATCTTTCTAGTTTTGGGAAGAACATATTGAAATATTATCTAGTGAACGAGAATATTGGATTTTTCTGTGAATTTTTTATATTGGAATTTTGTTTCAGATGTTTCGTTGGAGTTTTTGGAATTTTCAGGGCTTGAATTTTTATTCAAATTTATTGGATTCAAATAATTTTTTGTTAAATTCTATGGGATAAGTTAAAGTATGTTATTTCATTGTTGGACCGAAATATAAAGTTTCAACTATGACAGATGAAGATGCACTTTGCGCGGATGGACTTAGATGATTCATTGTTAGAGCTCAATAAAATATCCACGTCATGGAATGAAGAGGACAAAATTCAGAAGGATCGAAATACCATATCTTTGATATATTTGAATCTATCAAATCAGATTTTGCATGACGTTTTGAATGAGAAGACTGCCACTAAATTGTGTTTAAAAATGGACCATTTGTGTATGAATAAAACTCTTAATAGCAAGTTGCATTCGAAGCAACAACTTTGTTCTCATCAAATGATGGAAGGAGTTTATATTAAAAATCACTTCGTTGTATTCAATGACTTAGATTCCAAAATTGGGGTGCAAGTATTATGAAGAAGATTTAGGGTTGATTCTACTTTACTAGTTGTCTGCTTTATATGGTGCTTTCAGAGATAAAATTTTATACAGTAGTAAAAATCTAACTCTGGAAGAAATTTATGATGTCTTGTTATCAGTGGAGAAGATGAAGTAGATACTTCTTGAATTTGAGTCTCGAGAAAATAGACTCGTCGTTCAGAGAAGAATAGAAGAGTTAAACAACAATAATAGTAATAATGTCAAGGGTTCGAAGGGTAGATCAAAGTGAAAGAACTGTGATAAGACCTACTACTTTTGTTAGAGATGAGGCATATTAAAACTGAGCATCGTAGATTGAAGAATGAGATTAAGAGAGTTTCTAGGAAAGGAAAGCAACTAATGACAACCGGTGAAGCTGATTTCGTAGAAGAAGAAGAAGACCATGGTGATGAAGATCTCTTTGTTGTGTCTAAGGAAAACTCAAAGCCAAAGAATAATTAAATTCTAGATTTAGTTTGTTCGCTTCATATGTGTTACAATCAAAATTGGTTTTCGACATATGAAATCATTTAAGAAGTGTTGTGTTGATGGTTAATAACACACTTTGTAAGATAACTGGTTTTGGTATTGTTAGAATCAGATGTTTGATGGAGTTGTGGGAACACTAAGTAATGTGGGACACGTTCCCAATTTGAAAAAGAATTTGGTCTTGTTGAAGACTTTAGATTCGAAAGTGTACAAGTACATCACTGTAGATAGAGTTGTAAAGATCTGCAATGGTGTTCTCGTCATGTTGAATGGACCCAAAAAATATGCAAATTTGTACGTGTTTCAAGGTTCTATAGTTATTGGAAATAAGGCTGTCATGTTTGTTAATTCATCTTATAAATGATTGTTTGAGAATACTCGAAAGAGGATAGGTTCTCAGACAAAATTTAAGTTTGGATTTGTATCTACATTAGAGCTAATATTTCAACCTAGCTCAGATGTTCGGGAAGATGTCATCAGCATATCGTCATTAGTTTCAGTTTCAGTTTCAACTTAGAGTGGTATCGAAAGAGGAAAAACCAAGAGAAAATTTAAAGCTACACGACAATATAGTGAAACTAGATTAATGGTCTAAGCATTGAATGTGTTTGCGGGTATCAATTCTAGTGGGTACTCTTGCACATATTCAAATACAGTTAATTATCACGATTTAAATAGTTTGATGATACTATGGAGGAAATTAGATTTTTTTCTCAAGAGTCTCTCAAGTTTAACCTATACTTAATGTTGATCCGTATTATATGCTGGGTTGGTCCTTCAACGGTCTTTTGTGGAAGATGGGGTTCTTTTTATTAGAGTTTTGCCAATTTGTTTCATAGTATCAAAATTTCTTTGAAGACGAAGACTATCATTTTGAAGTAGGTCAAGCCTTCTAGTGAAAAGTGACTAAGTTACTAAAGGGGGGAGGGTTATAATACAGATGTATGCTAAGAAATATTGTGACGACCCCCGAGCCGCTACAAAACATATGCCTAATTCTTTTGGACTTACACACAAAATGTGGTGTTTTGGGCATAAATTTTTTTTTTTTAAACCTCTAATCCAATAAATTTTTACCATAACTTTCACTCCAATATACACTATCACATGACCATAATTCAATCATTCAAACAATAAAAACCATCCAAATTAAACTTAACAAAACAACATCAAATGAGTGTCATGCAACCATCATACAAGAAATTCGTAACACCTATCATATTATTTACATCCACATCAAGTTTTTAAGTAAAATAACAACTCCAAACGTGTTACACCTATCATAATATACATGCCAAACCAATCCTAGACTCTCGCTATGTTATACATACCAAAACATGCCCACATGTCAAATCGTACGGCAACACAAGCTCGCATCATTGAAACTCCACGTCAATCGTCAGTCTGCTATGTTTGTGGCTCATAGTCCCAACCCATAACGTCTTCACCTACACCACAAAGCTTACCTATGAGTCTATTACTCAATAAGTGATGTAAATGAATAAATGTATGCTATGCATGAATTTTTCGTAAAAACAATGATGTCTGTATGCTTTATTTTACTTTAAGTGACTTTGAACTATTGAGGTCATAACTCTAGAGTGAGGAGGTACAACTTTAGGAGCCCGCTTTTCGGACGACCAACTTACTCTAGGGGAAGTGGGATGACCTTCTTTAAAGTCCACATTCAGGACAGCCAAACTCAGTTCATTTACCCACAATAGCTATTTACGTACTTTACTCTGATATTTTCTTTATCTTTAATTAAATAAAAAAACATACGCATGAGAAATTCATTTTCTATGCTCTCAAAAAAACATGATGCATGAACATGACATGAACATACATAAGTGTAACTATAACATAATAAATCAACAAAAGAATAACGCTATTTAAACTTATGCTACCCAATCTCAAAGACCACACAATTCATCAACATTACGAACACCTAGCACTCTGTGGCATAGTCCGGAAGGCCACACGCATGCAACATCAACTTACCTGGATTCCTTAGCAAACTTAACGACTTTGATCTCTTAAAACTTGGAACTTGAAACCTAATCATAATAACATCACATATTAACATTTTTTTATATAAAATATAACAAATCACATAATTTCCAAAACCCAATTCAAGTCCATTCAAACCTCAATTCAATCATTCTTCATCCATTCAAGCATAATATGTCCTTATTCAGCTCAACAATCCATAATACAAGTGAAATTTAAATTGTTCAAACAACTTATGCATGTTTTCTTTAATCTGAAGTGGACCAATTTTCATCCAATTTCAAAAATTCACAACAAATCGTATATACCTCCGAATTCTATGATTCAAAAGCCTATGTAAACTTTAGGGTATTTAGTTTCTCATGGTAAAATCCATTTAGAAAATAAAAATCATTAGCTCATTCAGTTTTTGACAAAATCGAAACCTGTCTAAACTTTCTTCACAGTTCTTAATCCAATTTTTGAAAAATCATAACTAATTAAATTTTTAACTTTTTTCAATGATTCAGCATACTATAGAATCCTTAAGATGTCTATTTTCAAATGTGAAATCTATTTATTAAAAACCGAACTCAATAAATGGCAGAAAATCAAGAACCAAAACTGCCCTAAAATATCTTCACAGATTTTCAACCAACTTTGAAAATTCATAACAAATCCAATACTTCTTTGAATTTAATGATTCAACATGCTATATAATCCTTAAGATGTCTAATTTAACATGCTAAAATTCATTTATCAAAAACAACTCAACTCAACTTATTAGTTGAAAACAGTAAAACCCGAAGCTACTCTAACATTCCAAATTTTTACTAACTTTGTCTATTTCCATGCATTTCTTCCATTTCCATCAACAATCAACCCATTCATTCCATTAGATTCTAAAAAAACTCATGAAAAAAAGAAAATAAAACCATTTTCGTGCATCATCACTTAGGGTTTAACAATCTTTAGTTAATTCAACAAAACCTTACTTTTAGTGCATAATATTTCACAAATTTGCACAAACTTCACGAATAATCAAAACTTACCTTATAATCTTGCGAAATAGGTGAGGAAATACGAGGGACGAAAGGTTTGCAGAAGGGGAAAGAAGTCATGGGTTTAGGGCTTTTGAAATGAAGTTTTTATCATTTTATCAAGTGTTTAAATTTATTTATTTATTTATTATAGAAGCTTCCAGCACTTTGGTGAAAGTTCACCATTCTTCCTCCTCTTATCTTCAATCATTCCTACGCTGAATTCAATCCTCCCTTCGTCTTCCTAAATTGAATTCAACAAAATAACACCATTGCATTCTTGCTTTGACTTTTTCAACATTCATCCCATTGGTTTTTTTTTTGTTCACTTTAACTTTTCAAACCATGTTTTCCATTGGTTCCTCCAATTTCCTTTTGACTTTTCAATAAAAATCTCTTATTGGTTCATTCATTTGCCTTTGACAATTTGTTATTGGTCCATGAACGTAACTTCTCCAATTGGTCATTTCTTCTTTTATTCCCCTATTCGATTGTAACACTCGGTTTCTATTAACCGATTTACCTTTTTCCAATTATAGAGAATGTTGTAAAATTGAAATTTGGGTGAATTAGTGATTAGGTTAATAGGTGAATGAGTAAGGACAAAATGGTAAATTGAAATTTATTGTGGATAACGTATTTAAGGAAGGGTTTAATGAGGTTTAGCCGCCACTGTTCCTTCATTTTTCCTTCTCGGTATTCAGCTCAAGCTCAACAGAGCTCCAGGCGATTTTCCCCCTCCGATCTCCATTTCCTCAAACTAAGTAAGTTTTCTCGAGATTTAGTGGCTAGATAGCAAATAGAGTGCAATGTGTGTATTTTTTTAGAATGCTGTAAGTGAGTTGAGTTCGGGTTAGTGTTGAATCAGGAGTGTGCGATGATTTGAACTTCTAAACTAGCTTCTTAGGATTGTGAATGGTGTAGGATGAGGATTAGTGAAGATCTGAATGGTATTTGTTTATGACATTAGGTGAACAGAGCTTCCAGAGTAGTTGAAACCGAGCGACTTCCAGGAGACCACGTAAGTGAAGTTTGCTTGTGCCTTCAGGCCTACATCACAAAACATTAGGATTATGTTTATTTGAAAGTGTCTGTGTATTATGCATCATGTTTTAAAAAAATATATGAAAATGAATTTGAATGCATGTTGGCATGGTAAGGAATGAACATATTGAAACAACTATGTGAACAGATACACTGTTAAGGGAAATAATCCGCCCCTTAATGAGACAGTGGATGCTTATACTTTGGGAAAATTGATACAATTCCCAATTTCACAGGGGGATCTGAACAGTTATGTGCATCATATTTACTGTTAAGGGAATTAATCCAACCCTTAATGAGTCAGTGGATACTTGTACTTTGGGAGAAGTGATCCAACTCCCAATTTCACAGGGGGATTTGAACAAAAACGAATGCAAATGCAACTGAGATGAGAAAGTAGAAATTTGCATGTTTAGGAATTTATGATTCAGCATTCAGCATTTCATTTTCTTACTGCTTTACTTACTTAGCATTAGGCTAATAGATGAGTTTTGTGATGTAGGTGTTGAGGAGACTGCAGGTGATTTCCTTGAGTGCACAGATGAATAGATGTGGTTGGAGGAGTACATCCATGTTTCGGCCTAGTAAACTGATGAGGCGGATTAACTGATGTCTGTAGTTGGAATGGTTTAGTTGACAGTGTCTCAATCTGAGTATACTAAGTTTTCATGACAGTAATGTTTTTTTAATATTTTGAATACGTTTTGAGATTTTCTGATGATAGTATTCTGTGGAGTTCAAATGTTGGTTCTTACTGGATTTGAGTAATGCAATAATTTGAATTGTTTCTGAATGATTTCAGTAAAGTGAGTAAATTCCTTTCCGTAGTTAGAGTTGTTGTTATGTTCTCTGTCGGTAGATGAAGTCTATCGGCAGATGTTGAGTTGTTAATCTGTTCTCTATTGGAAGATATCCTCAGTGAAAGTCGATCGGATGAATGAATCATCCGACTGACGTCACCGGTGGATGTATGATAAAGTCGATCGGATGAATGAATCATCCGGCTGACGTCACCGGTGGATGTATGATAAAGTCGATCGGATGAATGAATCATCCGGCTGACGTCACCGGTGGATGTATGATAAAGTCGATCGGATGAATGAATCATCCGGCTGACGTCACCGGTGGATGTAGGAAGTGTTTTGTCGTTTTGTGACCGGATGATGTAGCCAAAGTTTTGTCGCTTTGTCACCAGGGAAGCCTTCTGGTTCCCGTTTCAGCCTCTTTCCGTTGACTATTGCTCGGCGGTAGATATGTTTGACTTCTGTAACCTTTCAAGTATTTCACGATTTAAACCCTTATTTCCTTTGGCCGATTGTTTCTTAATATTCCAACTGATTATTCAACATTCTTTATATAGTTTTGTTTAACATTATTTTTGTTTCCGCTGCTAGTTCCTTTTAGATATTTCGAGGTTTTAGAAAAACGTCAAATTTTGACTTTCGAGCGAAATTTTAAATTTGGTTCAAAGTTTCTTAGTTATATTCGGGTTATGAGTAGCGAACCGGGTTCGGAAAACTCGGAGCGTTACATCAATGCCAATTCTAGCTTTTAGCTTTGATAAATTGCCACAATTTCTCTAACTCTTTACTTCATTATATGCATTTTCCACTCAATACTTGAAATTGTCCCTTATTTCTTTTTAACTTAACAACTTATAATTCATCATCAATTAACAATACGCACGATTCATTGCATACTAAAAATTCAGGTGTTACAAATGTTATTAGTAAGACCTGCATTTTGAATTTCTCATTTGAAATTTGTGTCAAAATGAAGTTTGTTAAAGTTTCTTGTGACCCGAATTCTATTATTGTCAGATTAGACCCAAATTCAATTTAAACTCACTTGTACATTGATTTTATCATGGAGAATTTATTCTCTACCCATAGTTTTTCTTTTTTATAATGATTTTCCACGTAAATTTTGGTATCATGTTTCCTCGTATTTTCTTTTTTCCAATTAGCATTCGATTTTTTTTTTCAATTAGCATTTGCCCAATACAAACTCTTAATCACTATCTGCCACACATTATGCAATTGTTTTTATTATCTCTATTACATTGATTTCTAGTTAAAATAGATATTGTTTGAAAATAGTTCTACATAGGATATTATTTCTTATATAAATATCACCACCACTGATTTTACTAGTGAAAATATTACTATTTAGATAAATATTGATCACACATAACAATACTAGGACACGTACAATAGAATCAATTATGTTGTGGGTCAAGTTGTTGAAACATAACCTCTTATCAGGTCTAGAAACTCTCAATTGAGACACGACATTAGATACTTACCCAAAGACTTAGGGCATAACATGCAAACACCTTGTCCATTCATAGGTCCACTGTAATCTTAATCCACTTTATTGAGTCTCAACAATTGGTCAATGTCTATCGAATATATAGTTTAGTAAGGTAAATATCTAATAACTATAATTACCAACAATAAAAATTTGTTGCACTAGAATGATACTTCCTTGTTTTTCTACTATATATATATATATATATATATATATATATATATATGAAAATATTGGTTTGAAAACTATGCAAGGTTGCATCCTTGTTTGATTACTTTATATATATGAAAATATTATTTTAAAAACTATGCAAGCAAACATTAATTTAAACTCTACCTAATGTTAACCTCTCACTGTATATCATTGTGCTCGATATTTGACTCTTAATTGGGTTTGTCTCTGGAACATGGCGATACCCAAAAATTATAAATATACAATTATCAATTTATTTTATAATAGCTAACAAAATTGAAGGATCTTATAATTAATGTAAAATCTATCTTAGAAATGCATGTAAGTGAAATCTTGAACGTAGGATAAGTTGTCCCAATTCTCTCAAGCCATGACACCCCTATTCTAGTGTTGGCGCCAAATCACCAAACCTTAACGCCAATGCCCAACGCATGTGCACACACATGTTTTTCAGCACGAACATCACAAAAGGACACATGTTGTGCATATGCACATTCATAAAATGCAAGCCAACTAGGGACACATGTTGCTCATATACGCATTCATAAAACGCGAGCCAACTTGCGGTGCTACATTCATGGTGTGGGGGTTAAAAATATGGATGAGAGCTATGAGCAAACCATCAGGTGCTATGACGTTGACTCTAACTCAAAGGGTAATTTTTTCAAAAACCTTACTAATCCAATTTTTTTGTGGAGCCGTCAGTCACTCTGGTATAATATTGTTCATTTGGAGCTGAAGTCTTTACGATTTTGTTCATGTAGTTAACGCAAAATGCGTTGTACTAAATAAACATAATAACTATTTTTATAAACTATTCACTTTCACTTTTCTTAATTGCGTTTAATTGTGAACATCTCCTTCTATGAGCTGGGCTCTCATATTAACAAATTTTTGGATCGTTATTGTCATCTCAAGATAGAGTGCCATATATTCTACTAATTGTTTCGGTTACGCCTTCTTAGAGACCCGAGACGAATGGGGAGCAATCTGGCCTAAAAACATACTGAACTACTTGACCCTTATCAATAAGTATTTGATGTAACAACGAAAGTTTTAAATATGATTAAAAGCCAATATCATGTTACATTTCTCGGTACTTTAAGTACAAAATTGTCTGATTTTGGTTGGAGCCCTGATCAATTCTTGGAGAAAGGATGATTAAATCTGAACGTATAATTGTTGCAGCATCGCACATAGCATAGAATCTCAGAGAAAAATTTCATATTTTCCATGTTTTTCAATTATGATTTTTATGATTAATATGTTGATATTTCTTCTTTCATGGGCTGAATATTTAGTGGCTGCGAGGAGAGAGTACTAAATAATGTGAATTTATCTACTTTTGTTATGATTTGTTGTATGAACTTATTTAAATAGTTCAATATGTTTTTTATTGTTTAATTTATTCAGTGTTCGAAAGTATGACTAAATATTAAAGCTACTATTATACGCGACAGTAAATAGAGTTAGAAAATATTTGAATTATATAAAATTGAATATTTTCATATCTAATTATTAATTTTGCATGACTAATTAGAATTGTGATTAATTGAATTCATTATAATATTTGTCTTTCATAAAGTAATGAGTAGAATATTATAATAGCTAAATAACTGTGACAATACTTGATTTATGAAAAATATTCTAAGTCATCTAATTTGTTTACTGCAATATCTCTATAATATCATTAATAAATTTCATATAAAAGGAAATCAAATCTAAGGCACATTTCTATGTTTTGATTTTCTCTCATTTGTTTGTACTCTTATTTAGTTATTTAATTCTCATTCAATTCATCATACCAAATTAATTTTAAATTTTAATTAATTTCACTCAGATATAATTCTCGATAATTTATCCTTGTGGGATTCAACACTTATTTATCATTGTTATTTGCTTGCGATATGTGCACTTGTGAGATGTTACTTTTTGCAGAACAAGCCTGCATGTATGTTCTTGGGGTTAGCCTGAAACACATGGTTCTAGGTAAGAAAAGGAAGCCTACTTAATCATTCATTTTCTAACCTTCCAAGTGATGTGGTATTGTGCATCCACACTGGTATTGGTTGGGTCATCTTAGCCTTCACATAGCGGGTTGTCACAATCTCCTCTCCTTGAGGCCCAACGTCCTCGTTGGCCACTTTTCCAGTTGAGCAGTGACACTGATACCATTTATAACGTCTCCTAGTGTTTCCAGTACAAAATTGTTTGCTTAAAGATGAATGAGTCTACATAAATTTCTTCTTGGGGTTAATCCAAAATGTGTTATACTAGATAGGAAAAGAATCGTATTTATAAACTATTCATTTTTCACTCTCTCAAGCATGTGAGATGTGCACCCCATTGATATGGATTGAATCGTCACACTGGGCCGTCCCAACCTTTCATCTGACGGGCTGTTACAAATCCAATGAAGTGGGATAATTCTTAAGTCCAAAAATGACTCAAGATAGTATGATAAAAAAAAGTCGAATAACTATGCTGACATGAAATCAAGTGAAAGTCTAACTTAAGTAAAATATCTAATAAAAATATCTAACGTAAGTGAAAAAAAATTCTCGAAATGGATAAACATAAGAAAATAAAAGTCAAGCATACTCTTCTATTGACTTCTGAAGATCTCCTTAACTAAAATCTAAAAGAATGAGTTGTTTGAGGTGAGTCGATTAAACTCAGTAGAGATAAAGTTTTACATTTAACTAAAAAGTAAGAAAAATGAATAGGCATGCTAAGTAGAGGTAACAAAAGAGCCGGCAAGCCGAGCCGAGTTTGAAAAAATATATTTCACTGGATCTACCGAGTTAAATGAGTCGAGACTAACGAGCCGGACCAATAAAAATTTTAACATGAGCTGGCTCGCGAGCCAATATTAATCGATCTGAGTCGAGCCTGTTAAACAAGCCTAACGAGCTTAGTCTACGAACCAAACATACATAAATATTTTCAATTTATATAAATATTATGTATATTTCTAAATATCTCTAATACTAAGTATAAAATATTTTTATAAAAACTGAGTAAAAACATTCCGTGCAATAAATTTTAAATGTTCCACTGTAGTGTGGTACTTATTTAAAATAGGGTTTAAGTGAATGATATAAAAATCTCAGTGAAAATGTTATCACTTAAACACAACATGTCATGAACATAAACATTAATAACAGTTAAAAAAGAGCCACCCAAGAGTAACATTCTTAAATTCATGTCAGCCACGATCATCACAGTTTCCACCAATCAATTTATATTTGAGGTGGAACACTATTTTACCCTACTGGAAACACACCAGTCTACACTCCACGTGGAGGCCTAACATATCAACTATTAGAGCTTCATGTTTCTCATTTTAGAAAGGAAAAACTAGATCATGCAGCCTGAGTAAGAAAGCTTGAAACGTTAATAGAGAGGAAAAAGAAAATAAGTTATCGATGATTGGTGATCTGATCACTGTGCAGTGCTTTTCTTCCATGTGTAGACATTTATTTATAGTGTTGAAATTTTGTCCTCTGAGTTCTTTTTCCATGACCCACCCCCAAAACACAAATTGTTTTCTACCAATAATTTCCTGAGAAAAATTTTATTTTATTTTTAGAAATCTAAATAATAAGTTGCATTTTAATTATTATCATAATAAAAATATTGATCAAACTTATCTCAATATTATTTGATAAATTTTACATTTATCCTCTTATTTTATTATATTTAATATAATTAATGTTATAAATTATAAATAAATAATATATTACATTAATTACTATTTAATTATATAAAATTTAATATAATAGAATACGAAGTAAATATAAGTTTGGCTTCAATTAATTTTTCTCTATTTTGACTGGTTAACACATCTTATCTAATTATTAGAAAATTATGGTGGAGAGAGATGAAATTGGTACTTAATGAATGCGTTTGCTGAGTTGTTCTAGAATTTTCAAAGCCATCATCATATCTTGCACTGCAAGCATATACCTTTCATCTCCCTCTCACCACCACGCTTCTAAAAGGCTTAGCTTTATCTCTTCAAAGCTCAAATCTGCCAAGTTTAATTTGACCGTTTCCTGGACAAAAAAAGACAGACATTATCTGTCTTTCCATACACACCAGAAGATTTCATTTCTTAAATTACGGGTCTGTTTTGGTTAGGGTTAGGGTTAGGGTTAGGGTCCCCACCCTTGAGAGAGAAGCTAGAGGACATGATTCTCTCTCTACCGATCTTCTATCTTCTTCTTTCTTCCTCTTTACCACTTAGCTTTGGACATTTTGTGACATATCACCATCACAGTAGAACCTACCAGAATTGAATGGGCAAGCAAAGTAACGGACAAGTGTGGGAGAGAGGGTTTTATTGGAAAACAAACAAACAATTCTGTCTGGTCACCAGTCATCCTTGTTCAGAATCAATGTCTACATTTCCCAATGATTCTCTCTCTAAATCTCCCTTTCTTTGTTCGTCTCTTTGTTCTTCTCTCTAGAGAGAGAGTGTGTGTGAAGGGTATATTAATTTCTATGCCCATATATCTGGTGGTCTCATTCACATCGTCGGACAAGTCATTTCGCATTCATGGCTTTACTTTGATTCCCACGTTACGATTAAAGCTTTTGTTGTTTGTATCCACCATTGGTAAACTACTCTCACCTCATCTCTCTCCTAAAGTTCATGCTAGGTTTGGGTAATTTCCTTTAACATATAATAAATGGCTTTTCTAGTTGATCAAACGTATGCTTCGAACCAAGGGTGGACTCTAATTTTATACCGTAGTACATCATTTACCTATTAATAGAATAATAATCAAGAGATAAAAATAAGAAGACAAAAATAGAAATAAGAGACTAACATAAAGAAAGTATCAAGTTTGGGCTAGCCTATAGCCAGTGAAGGAGGGTCCAATGTTATCCATAACTAAATTACACAATGAGACTATGTTAGCACCCTCATTATTGGATAACCACAAAGGAATTGGTTATGGTTGTCTCTAAGAATGTCGATGGGTCGATTGAGAACAATAGTTCTCTCAATTCTCCAACTTGTGTATCATTTTAGATTTAATCTAACAATATCATTTCTAATCTTTAATTCTCTCCAATCGAGTCAAGCTCATACTTGAGCAATTTGGATAAATGCAGCAAGCCTGATGTCAGAGCTGACGACTTTAATCGTTGCTTGACGCCATTTAAAAACATTTTTACCATTTATCACTCTTAGCACGCTCACTTCCAAAACCAAATTGACTATCTGACCAGCATCACTTTTATAGCCATAGGACAGAACAACAAAGCAAACTCTGATCTCATCACGTATGTAAGTTATCTGGTTTAAAGGTAGAATACATCAAGCTGTCATGCTTCCCTTGTATTAAGAAAACATACCAATATTCAAGTAGAATTTCCTAGCAGACATGCCTTGGAACCAATAAGTTATCCATGCAGAAGAAGCATGTGGACATAACTCAACGAGAAGAAATATATCTTATAAGCCATGTTGAAAACAGGTATACTGAAATGAAAACTCAATATTTTCTGCGTCCCATTATATAATATGTCATCAGCATTAGCAAACCCAACTTAAAACAAGAAAAAATTCAACAGTATCATGTTAGACAATTTTCTACTCTGATATACCCTATTCAACTAGCTGCACGGGTAATGTCAAGGATGCACGTGCTAAATCAGTGAAAACGATTCATATAAAGATTATCCATCAATCCATTGAGATAATGATTGTAGACAGGAAAAACAAGCACAACTAAGGACGATACGTAAATGTTAACTAAAGTTAATGAGTACACATAAGCGTATCCACATCAGCAGCTCAGTTGCTTTCAGGTTGCAGTCAAGCAACTCGAAACCTCAGGAGAAGCTAAGAGAAAAATGATAAGAAATAGTACCAATGCCTCAATTTAAAAATCTCCAATTTAAAACTTTAATTTTGAAACCTTAAAATTTTTCCTAAATTAATTTGAAATCGAGCACTAAATCATAATTTAAACATTAATTGAAAACTTTAATTTTGCGGAAAGTTTTGTAATAAATTTGTCAAAATCTTGAAACCATCGCATAATTAAAAAAATTTATGAGACTTTATTAAATGATAAAAATTCAACATAATTATCCAAAATCTTAAATGGAAATAAAACTTTAAATATCGTTTAAAAATTTAAAACATACTAAATTAAATTTTTTTCTTCGAACTCAATAATATCTTCTTCTTCTGTATACTCGCTTGCCACTGGAGGGTTCTCAATCGCAGCTAGTTCTTCCTCAGATAAAAATTCATTTACATCACAAGTTAAAAACTATGAGAAAATCTCAGTAAGTGGAAATACGTGCAAGTTGTAAAACTTTTACTTTTACCGAATCATGTTAACAGTTACATACTGGTTGAAAGTCAACCTTCTTTTAAGACTTAGCCATCTCTAACTTCGTCCTCTTTTACTTTTACTTTTACTTTTAAGGCTTAGCCATCTTATGGCTTCGTAATCTTTTACTTTTAACGATCAAGCTCATGCTATCACGTATTTGTCGTCAATTCCATCATTTTCATACACATGCAAATGTCCTATCTATTTTATCTTTTAAACAATTATATGTCGATGTTTTAACATGCGTGCTCAATCATCGAAAACATGTGATAAAATAAAATAGTAATAAAGAAAATAATATATATCCTGTAATGTAGAGTTGTAGCCAAAACGTTGTATTAACACTTACTTGAATTCCGAGCAATATAATTACCGGGATATTCCAAAAATTTTAAAATAGTAACTTGCTCAAATAAAATCTTTGGTATTAAAATCTTACTTAATAAATCTAATTTCAAAGTAATTTGAGCAGAATTTCCTTACGTTGTATTCTTAGGTCGGATCGGATCGGTTGGAACGATATGGATTGAATCTGACAGTTCCGAAATTTTTACTGCCTAATTCGAATATCAATATTAAAATCTCACTTAAATTATTCCAACTTTAGAAGAATTTGGGCAGAAATTTCTTACCGGATAAATATTCGATCAGTCTGATTTGATTCAGGTGGAAATTTGGTTCAGGTCCGGTTCAGGTGAATAGTGTCGGTTCGGGTCGGGTCAGTGAACAGTACCGGTTCGGTTCGGGTCGGGTCGGAAGAACAGTCCGATTCGGGTCATACTTGTTCGGTTCGAACCAATTTAAGTGAACTGGTTCGGTTTTTGACTTGCTGGACCGGTTTGGGTTTAAAAGAAAAACCCGATTCTTCTTCCTCTTCCACGCATTCTGTCGAGTTTTGAGAGAGAAAGAGAGAGAGAGCATATCAAGAGGGAGAGTCAGAATCAGAGAAGAGAAACAGAGGCAGAGACAGAGAGGGTTAAAGATTGAGAGAGAGATCTTACGACGGAAGTTCGCTCAATCGGAGGCAGTTCCTTATGATGAGCTTGGCTAGGGGAATTTTGTCGCGTCGGAGAGCTCGACTGCTTCCTCAGAACGTCACCAGTGTACTGAAGAGGTAAGAGTTCTTTTCTGGCTTTTCAGAGAACTCGAGAGGGAGAGCTGTGGGTGTGAGTTTCCTCCTCCACCGAAAGCCTCTATTTATAGGGAGAGGTTCACCCCGCGCCTTCCGTGAAATCCGCCTTCTGCTCGGATTTTCTGAGCTGTAAATCAATCAGCTCAGATTTTTAGTGGTGTCCATTCTGATCCCTGATTTGTTTCTGGACGCTTACGAGACTGCATACATTCGGTTCAGCATCGAATTTCCAAAGAGAAATCCTACCGTTTGCTGAAAATCTGGTTTAGTTCTAATTTGTTGTTCTGTAAATCCGAATTTCTTCTGTTTTTGTACAACATTCATACTAGGTTCATTAGATTTGTTTCCCCAAAATCCAAGTTTGAGTGATTGTCTTCTGATTTGAAAATTTTAAATTTAAATTTTTAGATTAGCTTTGATTTGGGAAATTTTGGAAATTAAATATTGGATTGATTGATTATTTTCAAATTGAATTTTAAAATTACAATCTAAAACCTTACATTGTTACAATCTCCCCTCCTTAAAAGAAATTTTGTTCTCAAAATTGAAACAATTACATAAATAACTCGGGGTAGATCTTCCTCATGTCATCTTCTCTTTTCCAAGTGGCTTCTTCAATATTTCCATTCTTCCAAAGCACTATGACGAGCGAGACCTTTTTATTCCTTAATCCTCTTTCTTCTTTCTCTAAAATTTGAATCGGCCTTTCTTCATACGATAAATCAGGGTTGATTGTGAAGTCTAGAGATCTCGATGGTAAGACATGCAAGGAGTCTGGAATGTACTTCTTCAACATCGAGATATGAAAGACGTTGTGCACGTGTTTGAATGAATCTGGTAATTCCAACTGGTAGGCAACTTCTCCTATCCTTCTTGAGATTTCAAATTGGTCTGTGAATCTTGGGCTCAACTTTAATTTCTTTCCAAAGCGCATTACAACTCTCATTGGCGAGATTTTCAGGAAAACTTGATCTCCCACAACAAACTCTAACTTTTTTCTTCTCCTATCGGCATAACTTTTCTGTCTATTCTGAGCCGTAATAATTCTTTTCCGGATTAATGTAACAATTTCAGCGGTCTGTCTCAAAATATCTGACCCAACAAGTACTCATTCTCCCACTTCATCCCAATGCACTGGAGATCTGCATTTTCTACCATATAAAGCTTCATAAGGTGCCATCCCGATTGAAGCTTAATAACTATTGTTGTAGGCGAATTCCACCAATTGTAAGTTCTTACTCCAATTTCCTTGAAAGTTGATGGCACATGCCCGTAACATATCCTCCAAGGTTTGAATCGTCCTTTCTGATTGTCCATCTGTCTGAGGGTGGAAAGTTGTACTGAACCTCAACTGAGTACCCATAGCTTTCTGCATACTCTTCCAAAATTTCAAGGTAAAGCGAGGATCTCGATCAGACACGATAGATACAGGAGTACCATGTAATCTGATGATCTCCTGAACATGAAGCTGAGTATACTGATCCATGATATAGGTAGTCTTTACAGGAAAAAAATGCGCTGATTTGGTCAATCGATCAACTATCACCCAAATGGAGTTGTGACCCTTAATCGTCTTAGGAAGTCCCACTACAAAGTCCATAGTAATATGCTCCCATTTCCATTGAGGCACCATGAGTGGTTGCAAAGTACCAGCTGGTCTTTGATACTCCGCTTTGACTTGTTGACAAGTAAGACATTTCTGCACAAATTTGGCTATCCACTTTCAACCCACGCCACCAATAATGCTGCTTCAAATCTCGATACATTTTTGTTGACCCAGGATGTACCGAGTAAGGGGTTGAGTGTGCTTCTTTTAATAAGAACTCTTTAATTCAGCATCATCTGGTATACACCATCTCGTTTTGAAATGGATAATCCCACAATCAGATAGGGAAAATTTAGAAACTTTTTCGGCTTCCAAATCACTTTTTACTTTGCAAATATAAGCATCTCCTAGTTGTTTATCCTTTATTTGCTCAAACAAACTTGGCTGAAGCGTCATAGCAGATAATCTCTCTAGTAGCCCAAGATGTACAACTTCGATGCTAGATTTCCGCATCTCCTCAATTAAGTGCCTTGGAATCAGCCGCAACGAAAAAATTTGAGACGATGCTCTTCTACTCAAAGCATCAGCTACGACATTAGCTTTGCTAGGATGGTATATAATTTCACAATTATAGTCCTTTACTAACTCCAACCATCTGCGTTGTCTCATGTTTAGATCCTTCTGAGTTAGGAAATATTTCAAACTCTTGTGATTCGTATAAATCTTACACCTTTCTCCATAAAGATAATGCCTCCAAATTTTTAGTGCACGAACTACCATTGCAAGCTCCAAATCATGTGTTGGGTAGTTCTTCTCGTGTTCCTTCAACTGTCTCGAGGCATAGGCTACCATTTTTCCTTCTTGCATGAGCACACATCTCAATCCATACTTCAAAGCGTCACAATATACCAAAAATTTTCCTGATCCAGATGGTATATTAAGTATAGGTGCTGAGACTAACTTTTTCTTCAGCTCCTGAAAGCTTTGCTCGCACTCATCAGTCCATGAATACTTGACACTTTTCTTGGTTAGCTTTGTAAGTGGGTTGGCTAAGGTTGAAAAACCATCTACGAATCTCCGATAATATCCCGCAAGACCAAGAAAACTTCTTATTTCAGTTGCATTCTTTGGTTGAGGTATTTACTAATAGATTCAATCTTTGATAGGTCCATTGCTACGCCCTCCTTTGAAATAATGTGGCCAAGAAAAGCCACATTTTCCATCCAAAATTCACACTTAGAGAACTTTGCATATAACTTCTTGTAACAACCTCATTAGGGCCGAGACCGATTCATAACTTTCTTAGGTCATTTATACTAAGTTTACTCTCTATATTTTTTTTTTGTACTCAAAGACATTGCCATATCTGACAAAAACTTAACCCTTCAAAAACTCGACTCCTTCATAAGACTGTCGACATAATCAGTCACAGAGTCGAGCGACATAACTCAGACATCGGTTCCATAACGTATTCGGGCAGAAGGAAAGTGCCCTATGACCACTCGGCTTCATCGTTCGCGGGCTGCATGGATTTGCAGACATCTGCCGTTAGGAACACATTCCCAAACGTCACGTGCACTCCGTGTGACACAATAGACGTCGCCCAGTAGTAGACATCTACCGATGGACACGAGCGTTTCACGTGACTCATGGACGTCGCCCGGTAGAAGACCTCTACCGATTACTAAACGACGAAGCATATTCGCCCACATCATCCGATCACAAGGCGACAAATTATCTTCACTCGCATCAACCGATCACAAAACGACAAGACTTAATACTCACTTCTACGGATAGCGAAAAATCTACCTCTATCTATTTACATGTGAATCACACGTGACATATTAAGCATCATCCGATAGAAGACTTCTATCGGTGAATCAGAAATTCCTAGCATCTGCCGATCGTAATAATTAGCATCTACCAATTGACATGAGCATCGCACGTGACATATAAGCATCATCCGATAGAAGACCTCTACCGGTGAATAAGAAATTCCTAGCATCTGCCGATCGTAATAATCAGCATCTACCGATTGACATGTGCATCGCACGTGACATATAAGCATCATCCGATAGAAGGCCTCTACCGGTGAATAAGAAATTCCTAGCATCTACCGATGACAACATCTACGAAACGAGACATCCTGACTTTCACAGACTTCAACTTGACTAAAATAAGATTGCACAGGTATAAATCATAGACTCATCCAGAATACGTGTAGCGGAAGACTTATATAAAACATAAATCATTCTATCTTTTCATGATCATTCTTAAACTTAGAAATCCAGTCAGACAAATCCCAAAATCCATCGTGTTAAGAAAATCCCTTCCTACTAAATTTCAGTATGTATAATTCTTACTAACATCATAAGAGCAGTAACCAGGGGTCATAATCGCCTTCCAGCCACTCACTGTCACCCTGAGCTCCATCCAGCAACCAGTCTTAGACATCCTCACTGAATTTGGAATCCTCACCTAATAGTTCTTCACCTACATCATGAGGTTTAAACTATAAGCCTAATGCTTAGTAAGGAGTGCAACGCTAACATGTATGCATGAATGCACAGTTTAAGGAAAATACATGTTCATGATCTTTCTTGTTCTTGTTCTTGTTCTTGTTTATCGTTTACATCTTGCGGATTAAGGGACGATTTGTGCCGTAAAGGGGGGTTGACAGTGCTAGTGTACATGGTCCCTTGCGGGTCGTATTCATGGTCTCTCTTTTGGACAGTGACATACACCAAACCGCCCCCAACCCTCTCATAATCCAGGTTGCATAAGTTTCATATTCGTAATCTTAATCATGATGCAAAACATGCATTTAAAACACTTTCATACACTTAAAAAAAATGATCATAAAGCGTGAGCATGAACATTCTTATTTCATCAGACAAAAGGATAGATCATTCATTCATCAAAAGATCATACTATCAACTCGAGTATCATAACCAAACAGACAATAGCACAGATAACCTTTAAACATTATAGACAACTTCTACCTAGTACCCTTATGATGTAGGGCCTTAATGGCCGGGAATCTTACTCACTCACTTACCTGGTTTCCTTAGCAAATTTGAGCACTTCTCTTCAGACTTCTTCACCTAGAACATTTCACATTACAGAGTTAAACAAAATCCTAAAAGTTCTAACCAATAGTCATCCTAGAATCTAACATCTATGTTTCTAAATCTTCTTAGTCGAGCACCTTGAGTGCGTAGATTAAACTTCCCGAACCTAAAATATCCAGATTCAACCTAGTAACTAACCACAGATTACAAATGCCACTACTACTACTCGGCCAATGATGAATTCGAAACTACGAGTCTTAGTTGAAAACAGAGCTTCTAAGTAACTAACCAGCAACTACATTGTCTAAGTCTTACCTAGAGCATGGATTGTCGGGGTGGAGACTGAAAAATCGATCGTCGATGGAGGAGTAGCTGGCCGAGAGAGGGAGAGAGAGGAAGAGCTCTGGAGAAGAGGGAAATCGCCGAAAGAGGAAATGTCGGCTACAGTGGGGTTTAATGAGGTTTAAGGATTTTTATTTCCTATTTATACTAATTAAAATCCATCTTAATTAACAATTGTGCCACCCAATCTAGTTTCACACTACTTGGAATTCAATAAATCAGGCATTAATTTAAAAGCAAAAAGGTCGATGAAAGGTGGCAGTTAAATCAGTTAAGAAAATCACCTGGCCGAAATTGTCGGGTGTTACACTTCTTACGTCTAAATGTAGATAGAATAATCTTCAAGTGTTCTTCATGCTCCTCCTTGCTCTTTGAGTATATAAGAATGTCGTCAATAAAGACTATCACAAAATCACCCAAAAAGATCTCGAAAGTCCGATTCATCAAATCCATAAATGCGGCTGGTGCATTACTTAATCCGAACGGCATGACTCGAAATTCAAAGTGACCATATCTGGTACTGAAACGCAGTCTTGAACACGTCGTCCTCCTTAATTCTTAATTGATGATAGTCAGACCTTAGATCAACCTTCGAGAAAACTGCCGCTCCCTTCAATAGATCAAACAAGTCATCGATTCTCGACAGTAGATACTTGTTCTTAATAGTGACTTTGTTGAGTTCTCTGTAATCGATACACATTCTCATCGATCCATCTTTTTTCTTCACAAATAAAATCGGAGCTCCCTAGGGTGAGAGTGGATAAATCCTTTCTCCAGCAAATCGTCAAGTAGAGTCTTTAATTCACTTGGCGCCATTCTATAAAGAGCTTTAGAGATCGGCGCCGTTCCAGGTAGCAGCTCAATGCTAAATTCCACATCTCTTGTAGGTGGTAACATTGTCAGGTCATCGGGAAAGACATCAAAAAATTCATTAACTATGGGCACCATATCAAATGTCATGGCTCCGTCCAGTTCAGTACATATAACACTGGCTAGAATTTCAATGCATTTAGAATTTAATAAGCTCCGAGCTCGCATAGCTGATATTACTGGAACTCTTGAACTTTTAGAATTCCCATAGAAGAAAAATGGCTTTACTCCAGACAATTGAAACTTTACCATTCTCTTTCGACAATCGATAGTTGCATAGTGTTTAGTAAGCCAATCCATCCCCAGGATGACGTCGTAATCGTGCATCGCCAGAATAATTAAATCAACCACCACTAGAGACTCTACTTTAATATCAAACTTCTTAGCATGCTCAAGGGATATAAAAGAATGTGTAGCTCTAGAATCAATTAATATGCTAGAAGATATGTCAGAAATAAAGATCGAACCTGTCACCATAGATGCATTTCATTCAGCTTCATCTTTAGTCATGGCGAAGACTCTAGCAGTCGTCTTGGTCTGCTCCCTAACATTCTTTGGGCCGTTATTAATATAATGTCCAGGTTTTCCGCATTTAAAGCAAGTGTTAGCCTGAATGCGACACTCTTCCAAAATGTGGTTTCTTGCAAGAGGGACATACAGGTACATTCGTCGTCATGGGTTCCCTCTTGACAAACTTAGAAGGTCCTCCAGCAAACTTAGAAGGTCCTCTAGCAGGTCTACTATTCATGGGTCGTTTAAATCCAGTTGATTGTTGTTGTTGAACTTTATTTCATGCAGCTTGAGTCGCATGACTATATCTCCTTCGCAATTCTTGGGCCTTGATGACATCCTTCTCTCATTGCTTTGCAAGCAATGCTTTCTCCACCGCAAATGCGAACGAAGAGTTTTTAGAGGTAATGAGCCGGATGTCCTTAAGTATCTCCGCCCTCAATCCTTGGATGAATCTTTTTACCTTCATAGCCTCGTTACCAATAATATGAAGGACATAACGAGACAACTGCTCAAATTTGTGCAGATACTCTATCATGCTTTCGGTCTGCTTGAGAGCCATGAATTCTTCAGCTTTCGCGTCCATCATTGAGTCCGTAAAGTATTTCTCGTTAAATAACTCCTGAAATTTCTCCCAGGTCATGGTAGCAACTGAATGGATTGTCTTTAGCGGAATTCCACCAATAACGTACTTCTATTTGGAACATAGAAGATGTGCAAACAACTTTCTCTTCTTCAGAAATTTTGGCATGCTAAAAAATTTTGCCAATGGTCCTGATCCGATCATCCGCTGCTGCCATATCCGCTAAATGGCCATAGAAATTTTGAGGGTCCAAACGTCAAAATCTATCGAAATCCATATCTGCATGTTGAGCCCTGTTTGGAACAAGGGCCTGCATATTCACTGCTTGAGCCGCGATAGTGGCTGCTTGAGTTGCCGTATTAGCTGTTTGCGACTGTTGTTCATTTTTCCTAGCTTGCATCTCGATCACGTCCATCATCCGATCGCGTATAGCATCCCGATCATTTCTATTTCCTCTATAATTGGCCAATAGTCTACAGCATAATGATTTCATTTTAAAAAAATATATCTTGTATACTTATTTTAAAATGTACTATAATATTCCTAACATACTTTTATCAAAATATAAAATTTTAATACAGACTTATTTGTTGATTGACAATCTTCCAAGTGCACGTAAGCATACAGAGTAGTATACAGAATCGTTTTATAAACCTTGGTGCTCCGATACCATGTTGTAACACTCCAATTCAAAAAATCTCTAATTTGAAACCATAATTTTAAAAACCCTAAAATTTTCCCCAAATTGATTTTAAATTGAGCACTAAATCATAATTTAAACATTAATTGAAAACTTTAATTTTGCGGAAACTTTGTAATAAATTTGTCAAAATCTTGAAACCATCGCATAATTAAAACAATTTATGAGACTTTATTAAATGATAAAAATTCAACATAATTATTCAAAATCTTAAATTGAAATACAACTTTAAATATCGTTTAAAAATTTAAAACATACTAAATTAAATATTTTTCTTCCAACTCAATAATATCTTGTTCTTCTGTATGCTCGCTTGCTACTAGAGGGTTCTCAATCGCAACTAGTTCTTCCTCAGATAAAAATTCACATACATCACAAGTTAAAAACTATGAGAAATCTTAGTAAGTGGAAATATGTGCAAGTTGTAAAACTTTTACTTTTATTGAATCCTGTTAACAGTTACATACTGGTTGAAAGTCAAACTTCTTTAAGACTTAGCCATCTCTGGTTTCGTCCTCTTTTACTTTTACTTTACTTTACTTTTAGCGATCAAGCTCATGCTATCACGTATTTGTCGTCAATTTCATCATTTTCATACACATTCAAATGTCTTATCCATTTTATCTTTTAAACAATCCTATATCGATGTTCTAACTTGCGCGCTCAATCATCGAACACGTGTGATAAAATAAAATAGTAATAAAGAAAATAATATCTATACTGTGATGTAGGGCTGTGGCCAAAACGTTGTATTTACACTTACTTGGATTCCGAGCAATATGTTTATCGGGATATTCCAAAAATTTCAAAATAGTAACCTGCTCAAATAAAATCTTTGGTATTAAAATCTTACTTAATAAATCCAATCTCAAAGTAATTTGAACAGAATTTCCTTACGTTGTTTTCTTAGGCCGGATCAGATTGGTTAGATCAATATAGATTGAATTGAACAGTTCCGAAATTTTTCCTGCCTGATTTAAATATAAATATTAAAATCACACTTAAATTATTCCAACTTTCGAAGAATTTAGGCAGACATTTCTTACCGGATAAATATTCGATCGGTCTGATTTGATTCGGGAGAAAATTTGGTTCAGGTTGGTTCAGGTGAATAGTGTCGGTTCGGGTTGGGTCAGTGAACAGTACCGGTTTGGTTTGGGTCGGGTCAGAAGAGCAGTCCGGTTCGGATCAGATTTTTTTGGTTTGAACCAATTTAAGTGAACTGGTTTGATTTTTGACTTGCTGGACCGGTTTGGGTTTAAAAGAAAAACCCGATTCTTCTTCTTCTTCCACGCGTTCTGTCGAGTTCTGAGAGAGATAGAGAGAGAGAGAGAGAGAGAGAGAGAGAGAGAGAGAGAGAGAGAGAGAGAGAGAGAGAGAGAGAGAGAGAGAGAGAGAGAGAGAGAGAGAGAGAGAGAGAGAGAGAGAGAGAGAGAGAGAGAGAGAGAGAGAGAGAGAGAGAGAGAGAGAGAGAGAGAGAGAGAGAGAGAGAGAGAGAGAGAGAGAGAGAGAGAGAGAGAGAGAGAGAGAGAGAGAGAGAGAGAGAGAGAGAGAGAGAGAGAGAGAGAGAGAGAGAGAGAGAGAGAGAGAGAGAGAGAGAGAGAGAGAGAGAGAGAGAGAGAGAGAGAGAGAGAGAGAGAGAGAGAGAGAGAGAGAGAGAGAGAGAGAGAGAGAGAGAGAGAGAGAGAGAGAGAGAGAGAGAGAGAGAGAGAGAGAGAGAGAGAGAGAGAGAGAGAGAGAGAGAGAGAGAGAGAGAGAGAGAGAGAGAGAGAGAGAGAGAGAGAGAGAGAGAGAGAGAGAGAGAGAGAGAGAGAGAGAGAGAGAGAGAGAGAGAGAGAGAGAGCAACCCGGTTCGCTACGCACACTCACTAAACTGAACTAAAAATAAATTTAAAACTTTGTCTATAGAAACATTGTTTAATTCAACAAAACTTGCAGCGGAAAACATTCATGTAAAACAGTGTCATTTCGAAAACAGACTAGAAGAACCATTCAGTTTAAATAGAACAACAAAGAAAAATGTTCGAAAGCTCCTTGCGACATCTACAGCCAGTTCGACACTACAAGGCGATCTGGCATTGTAGCGACCCTGACACTGTACCCTTATTTTCCCGTATTACTTTTTATTTTATTTTATCCTAATAGACTTTAATTGCATTTAAGCGTAATTTAGATCAGAAACCAAATTGTTAAAACGTTCTAATCTATTTTGAAAACCACTTAATAAAACTTTAAAACAATTAAAAGAAAACATATTTAAACATATAAAACTATGAAACAGTGGAAACAGACAAAACAGGGGCAAAAAGGGGACAATCGTCCCTCTAAATGCAGGGGCGATCGATCGCCCAAAACAGGCTGATCGATCGCCCTTCGGCGATCGCATACTTTGCCCAGCGATCGCCTCCGAGGCGATCGCCTGGGTGCGCGACTAAGGAGGGGGGGGGGGGGTGATCGATCGCCCTTCACAGGCGATCGATCGCCAAGATCTCTGGAATTTTTCCAAGAGCTCGACTCCCTCTTTTCCTTTCATTTCTTCATTTCCCTGCATACTCCTTAACACTTAACAATTTTCTTATCTTTTTCTATAAATTTCATAACAACCTTCAATCATAACAACTCCTTTCCCCCCTACGTACAATTCACACTTCACTAATCCCTCGTTTAACAACTCAAAACGCATATTAAAATGTGGTATAACTGTATGAAAACAAACCGCGTGGATATGTTTAAAAACCGAACACATCCATATAAAGTAGATTACCAAGCAATTACAAAACAAGTTTCCAAAACCTTTAAAAACTTTAAAACGTAAGTCCTATCAACTAGTCCAATCCAAACATCCTATAATGTTCTATCTTTTTTATCCAAAATAACCTAAAATACCTACATACATCCCCACCGGTCATGAAACGCCTCGACTGTGCCAGCACACTCCCGCGATCATTCTTCTTCAACTGGTCTCACACTTCAGGAGGAGGAACAGTCGTCCTCACCTGTTTCGATGTCAACTACACCATACAGACACACTATGAGCTAAAGGCTCAGTAAGTTTCGTAAATGTAGATGCATGTTGTGCGTATGAAGTTCAGAAATCATGCAGATTACTTAACATTACAGATCGTTCCTGATAACAGATACAGAGATGCCACTGAGGTCTCATCCCCTTAAATGGAGAGTGCTTTTCCAGCGGTTGGACAACACTTTCCACTTAGAGAGGGGGGGTACATGCTTACAAATCCGTAACAGCCATGCCAGAGCCCCACCTCCCATGACCGGATAACAGATAACAGATTACGTATTTTCTTTGCATTAGTCCATTTCATTTTTATAAAACGTGCAGAAATCATTTTTCATGCTATTTTAAAATACGTGATGCATGAACAGTTAAATACATAAAGTAAACAAACATCATACATACCATCAAGACTATAAAAAGTATAACCTATAAGGAACTAACCTTATCTACCCCACCAAAGCATATAAACAAATAAACTCTAATATTCCTCAACGCGACATCGAGGTACGGTGTAGGCCACTCGGCCAAGTAAGTCACGAGAACTTACCTTGCGCGCGCTGAACTTCGAGCTCCGTCCACGAGCGTCGTTCGTCTGAGGCAAAACACAACAGTTATCATTAAAATGAGATTAAACCGTTAAACGTCCAAATTTAACGAAACCTTAACTAAGTAAATTCTCCTAAAATTCTAACTTAGCTCAATGAGGCATTTTACCAAGCAACTCACGCTCGTAAATTTCTAAACTCCATTGACGGAGATTCTCAAGCTCCAAATATTCGGTTTTCAACCTAAACACCGTATACACTCTAGATTTCGTCCAATAACGTTTAATACGTTCAATATACTCACAAATACGGTAAACCTATCAATTTCAAACCATAAATCACGTTTTTAACGAAACCCTAAACATATAACTCCACGAAAACCTAAAATTAAAGCTTGAAAACTGTAGATTCATACCTAGGGTTGCAAGAGGAGAGGGAATCGCGAAGAATCGAGACGATCGGAGAGGAGATTGATCGCCGGAATGGAGAACGCCGTGAGGAAGAAAGAGATTGCCGAAGGAGAGAGGAGAAAAAATAGGAGAGAAATCGTGAAGGGTTGCTGGAGAAGAAGAAAACTTTGTTTTTAATTAAAATTTGGGTTGGCAAATTACCTTTTTGCCCTTCCTTCGTTTTCTATTTGTTTCGTCCTTCGTTTCGTTAATTAGCTAACGATTCGGCTTCTCCAAATTTCCTTAATTCACCAATAACTCCAGCTTATTACTAGGGTTCTATTAAAACTATCCGTTTGCAAAACGGACCACGTTTACTATTTTTACCAGAGTATCCTTTATATTACGATAAATGTAATTCTCGTAAAATTAGCGTTAAACTCCTAAAATTCCTGAAATTTTTCTAAAATCCTTATTAATTATTAGGATCGTAATAACACTTTTTTTTCACAAAATGGACTTGATTTGACATATTAACAAAAATGCCATTATATACTGAATTTACAAAATCCCGTTAAAAATCGGGTGTTACATTCTATCCATGTAACGACCCCGTTTCTCAACAAGATATTGTCCGCTCTAGGGATTGGGCCGTAGCCCAATATCCTCCCCTCACGGCTTTTGTTTGGCGAGAACTTCCCGGAAGGTCACCCAACCTGGAATTGCTCTCGCCGAAGCACTTTTAACTTCGGAGTTCTTATGGGATCCGTTGCCAATTGTGCTCCAAAACGCGTCTTGCTATGTTGGAAGGGTCTCTTTACATATGTTTCATTTTCATATACTTCCCCAAGCGATGTGGGATTGTGACGACCCCTCTTTACGACCTGTCACCTTTCGGTTCGCCCGCGCGGACGTACCACCATCCGGGTTCCGGTTCGTGCAGCCATCGTACACATACTTACACATTTGGGTCATCACAATCACCCCCCCTCGAGGGCCCAACGTCCTCGTTGGCCACATTTTTGGTTGGGTACAGGCTCTGATACCATTTGTAACGACCCCTCATCCCAGCAAGATATTGTCCGCTCTGGGGATTGAGCAATAGCACAATATCCTCCCCTCACGGCTTTGTTTGGCGAGAACTTCCCGGAAGGTCACCCAACCTGGGATTGCTCTCGCCGAAGCACTTTTAACTTCGGAGTTCTTATGGGATCCGTTGTCAATCGTGCTCCAAAACGCGTCTTGCTATCTTGGGAGGGTCTCTTTACATATGTTTCATTTCCACATACTTCCCCAAGCGATGTGGGATTGTGACAACCCCCTCTTTACGACCCGGGATTCGCCTATACTCGAGTCCGGGATCCATCCACCCCGCAACCCGAGGTTTGCCCCGCAGTCGTACACATACGTACACATTCCATTCGGGTCATCACAATCACCCCCCTTCGGGGGCCCAACGTCCTCGTTGGCCACATTTCCGGTTGGGTACAGGCTCTGATACCATTTGTAACGACCCATTTTCCCAGCAAGATATTGTCCGCTCAGGATATTGGGCTACGGCCCAATCCCCAGAGCGGACAATATCTTGCTGGGAAAATGGGTCGTTACAAATGGTATCAGAGCCTGTACCCAACCGGAAATGTGGCCAACGAGGACGTTGGGCCCCCGAAGGGGGGTGATTGTGATGACCCGAATGGAATGTGTACGTATGTGTACGACTGCGGGGCAAACCTCGGGTTGCGGGGTGGATGGATCCCGGACTCGAGTATAGGCGAATCCCGGGTCGTAAAGAGGGGGTTGTCACAATCCCACATCGCTTGGGGAAGTATGTGGAAATGAAACATATGTAAAGAGACCCTCCCAAGATAGCAAGACGCGTTTTGGAGCACGATTGACAACGGATCCCATAAGAACTCCGAAGTTAAAAGTGCTTCGGCGAGAGCAATCCCAGGTTGGGTGACCTTCCGGGAAGTTCTCGCCAAACAAAGCCGTGAGGGGAGGATATTGTGCTATTGCTCAATCCCCAGAGCGGACAATATCTTGCTGGGATGAGGGGTCGTTACAATCCACTTTATTTAAAATTTTGTCCTCAAAATTTGATTATACAAACAACTCAAGATACTTAGTCATCATATCCTGTTGTCGCTCCCAAGTCGCTTCTTCAACCTCGTGGTTCCGCCATAGGACTTTAACTAGCGGAATCTCCTTATTACGCAAAACTTTGATCGAAGACTCCAAAATACGTACAAGCTTCTCCACATATGTTAAGGTAGGCTGTACCTCGATCTCTCTTGGCTCTACGATATGCGATGGATCACGCAAATACTTCTAAAGCATAGACACCTGAAATACGTCGTGGATGCCTTCCATTGAAGCCGGAAGCTGTAGTCGATACGCCATCTTCCCAATCTTCTTCAAAATAAGGAAGGGCCCCACATATCGAGGGTTTAGCTTGCCCTTCCTTCCGAATCGCATCACGCCTTTAAACAGAGAAACCTTCAAATAAACTTCATCACCCTCTTCAATTTCCAGTTCCCTCCGTCTTGTGTCAGCATAGCTCTTCTGTCGACACTGAGCTACCTCAATACGCTGTCAGATAACAGCAATTTTCTCTGCCGTTTGCTGTAGAATCTCAGGACCAACAATACTAGCTTCACAAACCTCATCACAATATAATGGTGATCTACACTTTCGACCATACAAAGCGTCATACGGAGCCATACCAATGGTAGCCTGGAAGCTGTTGTTATAAGAGAACTCGATCAGTGGCAAATACCTGTTCCACGATCCCTGAAATTCCAACACACAAGCTCTGAGCATATCCTCCAGAATCTGATTCGTCCTCTCTGTCTGACCATCAGTTTGAGGATGAAATGCCGTGCTGAAATTTAACTGAGTCCCCATAGCTTTGTGCAGACTTTTCCAGAACTTAGAAGTGAATCTCGGATCTCTGTCTGAGACAATAGAAACTGGTACTCCATGCAGCCTAACAACCTACTGCACATAAAGCTCGGCGAGCTGATCCATAGAAGATGCCATCTTTACAGATAAGAAGTGGGCCGACTTTGTCAATTGGTCTGCAATCACCCAGATGCCATCATGCCATTTCGTCGTCCTCGGGAGCCTCACAATAAAATCCATGGAGATCTGCTCCCACTTCCACTCCGGAATTGGCAGTGGTTGTAATATTTCGGCCGGCCTCTGGTGTTCCGCCTAAACCTGTTGACAGACTAAACAGGTTTCAACATATTTCACAACCTCCCTCTTCATGTTCGGCCACCAAAAGTGTTGTTTTAAATCCCGGTACATCTTGGTACTTCCCGGGTGCACAGAATAAGCTGAAGAATGTGCCTCGGCCAAAATTTCCTTCTTCAATTCTTCATCGTTAGGCACGTACCACCTATGCCTGAACCTTAGAATACCATCGTCTGATAAATTAAATTCAGACACGTCTCCAGATATCATGCTCAATCGAAGCTCCTCACACTCTACATCTTTCTGCTGAGCTTCACGTATCTTATCTAGAATAGTCGGCCTGAGAGAAATGTTGGTGAGCATACTGGACAACTCTGCCACAATCTCCACATCAAACTTCTCGATCTCAGATCGCAACATAAATGACATCGCTGCAAGTGAAGGCTGACTCGCAGTAGGCCTTCGGCTCAAAGCATCAGCGACCTTGTTCGCCTTTCGTGGGTGGTATTTAATATCAAAATCATAGTCTTTGATAAACTCTAGCCACCTTCTCTGTCGCATATTAAGCTCCTTCTACGTAAACAAATACTTCAAGCTCTTGTGGTCGGAAAATATCTCGCACTGCTGCCCATATAAGTAATGCCTCCATATTTTCAGTGCAAAGACCACGGCTGCTAATTCCAGGTCATGCGTAGGATAATTCTGCTCATAAGGCTTCAACTGCCGAGAAGCATACGCGATAACCCTCCCTTCCTGCATCAATACACAACCAAGTCCAACTCCAGACGCATCACAGTAAATACTGAATCTCATAACTTCGACAGGTAGCGTTAGAACTGGAGCTGTGGTCAACTTCTGCTTCAACTCCATAAAACTGTTGTCACAAGCAGCCGACCATATAAATTTCTCATTCTTTCGAGTCAATCGTGAAAGGGGAACTGCAATCTTCGAAAATCCCTCTATGAACTTCTGATAATAGCCAGCCAATCCGAGAAATCCACGTACTTCACGCACGTTTTTAGGCTGTGGCCAATCTCTGACCACCTGAATTTTGCTCGGATCCACAAAAACCCCTTCCTGTGATATAATATGGCCCAGAAAACTGACCCTATCCAGCTAAAACTCGCATTTAGAGAACTTCGGATAAAGCTGGTGTCGTTGTAAAATTCCGAGAACAATCCTCAATTGCTCTTCACGCTCCTCTTTCGTCTTAGAATATATTAGAATATCGTCGATGAAAACCACAACGAATTTGTCCAGGTACTCCTTGAAGACTCGGTTCATCAAATCCATAAACATTGCAGGGGCATTAGTAAGTCCAAAAGACATAACAAGAAACTCATAATGCCCCGTACCTTGTTCGGAACGCCGTCTTCTGAACATCTTCCTTCCGGACCTTCAACTGATAATAACCCGAGCGTAGGTTAATCCTGGAAAATACTCGGGCACCTTGCAGTTGGTCAAATAAGTCATCGATCCGGGGTAGTGGATACTTATCCTTCACTGTAAGTTTATTCAGCTCTCTATAATCCACGCACATTCTGAGAGTCCCGTCTTTCTTCTTAACAAACAAAACGGGAGCACCCGTGAAAAACTGGCTCGGATGAAACCCTTATCCAGCAACTCCTCAAGCTGAGTTTTCAACTCTCAATTCAGCAGGCGCCAATCTATATAGATTCTTAGACACTGGCGCAGAGCTCGGATATACATCAATAATAAATTCGATCTCCCTGTCCGGCGGTAATCCGGGAAGATCGTCAAGGAATATCTTAGAGAATTCTCTGACTATAGGAATGTCACTCGGCTTTACTCCGCTGAGAAACTGAGTATTAAGTACTGTGGCCAAATAAATAGAGCACTCACCTTTAAACTGCTCGTTGACCTTTATGGAATAAGAGATAGGCGATCCACTCAATCGGTTCATCGCCTGATGAGAAAACTCTGCTATACCCGGGGGTCGAAAGGTCACAATCCCGGATCGACAATCGATGGTGGCGAAGTGCTGTGATAGCCAGTCCATCCCTAAGATAAGATCGTAGATCTTTATGCCCATAACAATCAGGCGAGCATAGAGGGTACTGTTCCCGACTGAGACAATATTGCCCTGGACAACATGACCTGACTGCATACGCCCTCCTGAAGGTAGCATCACACTGTATTCGCATTCTGCTAACTCAGGCACAAGCTTCAGTCTAGACACATAAGCAGTGGAAATAAAGGAGTGCGTAGCCTCCGTGTCTATCAAAGAAAATACCGCTACGCCCATAATACATATAGTACCTACTATCACCGAGGGCTGAGCCTCATCGTTGATATCACTAGGCTCGATAAACACAAAGATCCTCGGCATAACTCTCCTCTGGTCTCCGCCCAACTGATCTCGGCCCGGCTTTGGGCAATCTCTGACAAAATGGCCGATTTCACCACATCTATAACATTTGTTAGTGCCAACCCGGCACTCGCCACTGTGTTCCTTCTGGCACTTGGGGCACCAAGGTATCTGAGGAGCCCCCTGTACCTATTTACCTTTCCCTCGATCACCACCTCCCTCTGAGAGTCTCTTCACACCTCTCTGTTGTGGCTGAGGTTGTACTCTAGGCTGCCAACCTCGGTTCTGTGACTGAGGACGGAACTCACGGAAGAAGCCCTTAGCTGGCTCCCTCGGCCTAATACAAGTCGCCCTGGTAGCCTCGAAATCCAGAGCTCTAGCTGCGATATCAGAATATGGCACATTTATAATTCCCGATACTATAACATGCATCCGAATCTCCGGATTCAGTCCCTCCATAAACTGATGCACCTTATCTTCATTGTCGCTAACAAGACGTGGTGCAAAACGTGACAAAGCCTCAAATTTCTACAATATATTGAACAACTGAACCTGTCTGCTTCAGCTGCGTAAACTCGTTTCTCTTAGCCACCCTCACCGTGCGGCTGAAATACTTATCGAAGAATACAATCTTGAACCGTTCCCACGTCATGATCGACACATCCGTTGTTGACTTGATTTAATCCCTACCAGAAACGGGTGTCCAACGCCAAATGGAAGGTGGCATAGGCAACCTTACTCCCGTTCCCTACCTCTGCATACAATAGCATATCTTCCATAGTGCGGATCCACTCTTCTGCTAAAGAGGGGTTCGACGACTGACCATCAAATACTGGAGGTCGGAGGCTTTGGAATTTCTGCATGCCCTGATTATTAGGAACCACCAAATCTTGGGCTCTCTGATTCTCTCGGTTCACTTGTGCCTGCCGGTCCATGTGCTGAGACTGACAATCCAGCAATTCCGTAAGTCGATCTAGAGCGTCATCCCTAGGGTCTCTTCCTCGAACTATTTTTTTTATAAAATTCCTATAAAAATCAAAACAAATAATCCTAAGAAACAAAAACAAAGAAATAAAATAGAACGTACTTACAGTTGATAAAGGATGTCCGCGTAGTGGCTGTGCAGTCGAGCAGTCTATAGAACCGATTTTAAAACCCGGAGGCTCTGATACCATAAACTGTAGCGACCCTGACACTGTACCTTTATTTTCCCGTATTACTTTTTTTTTTTTATTTTAACCTAATAGACTTTAATTGCATTTAAGCGGAATTTAGATCGGAAACCAAATTGTTAAAACGTTCGAATCTATTTTGAAAACCACTTAATAAAACTTTAAAACAATTAAAAGAAAACATATTTAAACATATAAAACTATGAAACAGTGAAACAAACAAAACAGGGGCAAAAAGGGACAATCGTCCCCTAAATGCAGGGGCGATCGATCGCCCAAAACAAGCGATCGATCGCCCTTCGTCGATCGCATACTTTGTCCAGCGATCGACTCCGAGGCAATCGCCTGGGCGCGTGACCAAGGAGAGGGGGGTGATCGATCGCCCTTCACAGGTGATCGATTGCCAAGCTCTCTGGAATTTTCCAGAGAGCTCGGCTCCCTCTTTTCCTTTTCTTCCTTCATTTCCCTGCATACTCCTTAACACTTAACAATTTTCTTTTCTTTTTCTATACATTTCATAACAACCTTCAATCATAACAACTCCTTTCCCCCCTACGTACAATTCACACTTCACTAATCCCTCGTTTAACGACTCAAAACGCATATTAAAACGTGGTATAACTGTATGAAAACAAACCGCATGGATATGTTTAAAAACCGAACACATCCCTATAAAGTATATTACCAAGCAATTACAAAACAAGTTTCCAAAACCTTTAAAAACTTTAAAACGTAAGCTTATCAACTAGTCCAGATCCAAATATCCTATAATGTTCTATCTTTTTTATCCAAAATAACCCAAAATAACCAAATACCTACATACATCTCCACGGGTCATGAAACGCCTCGACTGTGCCAGCGCACTCCCGCAATCATTCTTCTTCAACTGGTCTCATACTTCAGGAGCAGGAACGTCGTCCTTACCTGTTTCGATGTCACCTACACCATACAGACACACTATGAGCTAAAGGCTTAGTAAGTTTCGTAAATGCAGATGCATGTTGTGCGTATGAAGTTCAGAAATTATGCAGATTACTTAACATTACAGATCGTTCCTATAACAGATACAGAGATGCCATTGAGGTCTCATCCCCCTAAATGGAGAGTGCTTTTCCAGCTGTTGGACAACACTTTCCACTTAGAGAGGGGGGGTACATGCTTACAAATCCGTAACAGCCATGCCTGAGCCCCACCTCCCATGACCAGATAACAGATAACAGATTACGTATTTTCTTTGCATTAGTCCATTTCATTTTCATAAAACGTGCAGAAATCTTTTTTCATGCTATTTTAAAATACGTGAATGCATGAACAGTTAAAGACATAAAGTAAACAAGCATCATACATACCATCAAGACTATAAAAAGCATAACCTATAAGGAACTAACCCTATCTACCCGACCAAAAGCATATAAACAAATAAACTCTAATATTCCTCAACGCGACATCGAGGTACGGTGTAGGCCACTCGGCCAAATAAGTCACGAGAACTTACCTTGCGCGCGCTGAACTTCGAGCTCCGTCCACGAGCGTCGTTCGTCTGAGGCAAAACACAACAGTTATCATTAATACGAGATTAAACCCTTAAACGTCCAAATTTAACGAAACCTTAACTAAGTAAATTCTCCTAAAATTCTAACTTAGCTTAATGAGGCATTTTACCAAGCAACTCACGCTCGTAAATTTCTAAACTCCATTGACGGAGATTCTCAAGCTCCAAATATCCGGTTTTCAACCTAAACACCGTATACACTCTAGATTTCATCCAATAACGTTTAATACGTTCAATATACTCACAAATACGGTAAACCTATCAATTTCAAACCCTAAATCACGTTTTTAACGAAACCCTAAACGAAACCCTAAACGTATAACTCCACGAAAACCTAAAACTAAAGCCTGAAAACTGTAGATTCATACCTAGGGTTGCAAGAGGAGAGGGAATCGCGAAGAATCGAGACGATTGGAGAGGAGATCGGTCGCCGGAATGGAGAACGCCGTGAGGAAGAAAGAGATCGCCGAAGGAGAGAGGAGAGAAAATAGGAGAGAAATCGTGAAGGGTTGCTGGAGAAGAAGAAAACTTTGTTTTTAATTAAAATTTGGGTTGGCAAATTACCTTTTTGCCCTTCATTCGTTTTCTATTTGTTTCGTCCTTCGTTTCGTTAATTAGCTAACGATTCGGCTTCTCCAAATTTTCTTAATTCACCAATAACTCCAACTTATTTCTAGGATTCTATTAAAACTGTCTGTTCACAAAATGGACCACGTTTACTATTTTTACCAGAATATCTTTATATTACGATAAACGTAATTCTTGTAAAATTAGTGTTAAACTCCTAAAATTCCTGAAATTTTCTAAAATCCTTATTAATTATTAGGATCGTAATAACGCTTTCTTTTCGCAAAATAGACTTGATTTGACATATTAACAAAAATCCATTATATGTTGAATTTACAAAATCCCGTTAAAAATCGGGTGTTACAGGCAGCCACAGAGTCTGTCGTCTACACTCATGGACGACGTACTCGTCTACGACTCTGGACGACAAACTCTGGACAAACAACTTTAGACGTCGCGACTCTGGACGACGTACACTAAAAGACATCGCTTTGGACGACTTTGGACGACTAATTTTGATCATCGTCCACAGCTACATAAATTTTGCGTCTATGGATTATCGTCCACAAACTTACTTAGTTTTATTGTCCACGGACCACGTGACTTTGTCGTCCACAGTCCACGTGACTTTATCGTCCACGGGATTACATAAATTTGTCGTCCACAGATTAATGTCTATGGACTTTTCGTCCACAGACCACGTGACTTAATCGTCCCCTGACCACGTGACATTTTTTTGACCCAGCTTTGGACTATTACCTTGTCTTCAACTATGGACGACTAATTTCACTTACAGTTTGGACGACTGTTCTCGTCCACAGAATGGATTACTATTTTCTCTTTCAACTCTAGAAGACTATGTTTACTTATAACTCTGGATGACTGTTTTTACTTACAACTCTGGACGACTACCCTTATGATAGAAACATAACTTAATCGATTATACATAAAACAGTGGACAATTCTGACTACTAAAAGGACTTGTAAATTTGATAGCAACCATTCAACACAACTTAAATCCATAAATCGAAATCCAGAAAGAAGAACTACAGTCAAAGCCAACCATGTCTCATTATCAGAACAATTTTTAAAGACGTATCAAATCATTAAAACTAATACTGGTTTAAAATTCTCATCACACATTAGCTAAACCTTTGTCCACTAAATTCTACTGATACTACCACAGGTTAAACCGCCTCATCAGTTACCAAGTCGTTGCCTGAATTCACTCCTCCAACTGTTTCTAATCCTCAATATATTCAGAGAACACATCTGTGGTCACTTCTTCACCTACATCACAAAACTTATCTATTAGCCTAATGCTAAATAAGCAGAGCAATAATGAAATGAAATGCTAAAACATAAACCTTATTCATGCATTGTCTACTTTCTCAACTCAGTTGTATTTTCTGTTCGTTCCCTGTTGATCCCCATGTTCGATGGGAAGCAGATCAATTTTTTCAAAGTATGTATCCTCTGACTCGATTAAGGGACAGATTACTTCCCTTAATAGCAGATTCAATCTGTTCATGCCTTACCATGCCACAACGTATGTAAATTCATTTTCGTATTCTTTCAACAACATGATACATGCCAAGCTAAAAAGAAAGCATACAAAACACACATACACCCAACTATTTTGTGATGTAGGCCCGAAGGCACACACATACTCGACTTACCTGGTCTCCTGGAAAATGTTTGGTTGTCAGCTACTTCGGGAGTTTGCTCAAACCTAAAACCATAGACAGAGTATTAATTAAATCTTCACTAAACTCCATTATAAACCATCTAGAAATCTAAAGAAGCTAGTTGGGAGCTCTGTTTTTAGAGCATTCCCTGATTTACCATAAAACCCGAATCCAACACTCACTCACAGCATTATAAAAACACACATTTACAACCCCTCTGTTATCTTACCACTAAAATAACAAGAAATCAAAGCAAACTCACCTAGGTTGAAGAAATCGGGCAAGAAATTGCTGGGCAGAATTCGTTGGAGAGGAGTCTGCCGAGCTCTAAAAAGAAAAGAAGAAGAGGAGTAAGGTGGCGGCTACAAAGCCTTGCACACAGGATTCTTTCCCTTAAATACTTTATCCACTAATTTGTAACAACCAGCAACTTGGTCAGGTATTTATCCCGTGTTTTATTATGGAATGATTTATGGAATAAGTTGATTTCAAAAGAAAAGTAGGTTTAGTTAAGGCGTTATGGAGGAATAATAAAGAGGTTCCATTGGTTAAGGTGTTATGGAGGAATAACAACATCGAGGAAGCCACTTGGGATAGACGACAAGATATGATAGACAAATATCCAGAATTATTGGTTTAAACAATTTTTTAGGACAAAAATTTTGTTTAAGGAAGGTAGGATGTAACAACTAGCACCTTGGTCAGGTATTTATCCCGTGTTTTATTATGAAATGATTTATGGAATAAGTTGATTTCAAAAGAAAAGTAAGTTTAGTGGCAAAATTATAATTAAAAATGATTTGAATCGTTATAAATAGAAAAAAGAAAGTCTAAAACCTCATTTAAACCTCTTCTGTAGCCAACTTTTCCTTTCCAGGCGATTTCCTCCACCATTGATCAGCTCTTCCTCCACTCTTCACAAAATCTTAAGCTCTAGGTAAGATTTAAGCAATTCACTCATTAAGTCTTTGATTTAAAGACGATTATTGGTTGATGTTTGAAGATTGAGAATCTGTAACGCCCGGGTTTTCGGATCTTAGGATTTTCTAATTTCTTAGGTTATTTTCGTAAATAGCAAATTAAAGTATTTTCTTGAGCGGGATGTTTCCTTAGAGTTCTAGAAATTTACGGAAATTTTTAGAGGAATAAGTGAAATTTTAGAAACCCAAATCGAAAAGAGTAATGCTAGAGTTCCCGTTTTACCCTTTTAGTATGTTAATTCGTAAAAATAGCAAAATAAATCCGTTTTATGAACGGTGAGTTTTGTTAGAACTCTAAGATTAAATTGGAATATTTGGAGAAATAAGGAAATTGCAGAGAAACCGAATCGATAGACTAATTAAAGAATTAAGCATAGAATTGAGGGAAGGGCATTTAAGTAATTTAGTATTTAAAAAAAAATTATAGTTTTAATTAAAAGGATAATGGCTTCACGATGAAGCCATTATCGCTGCCGAGCCCCGACGCCAGAGAGAGCCCCGACGACAGAGAGCCGAGCGACGGCTCTCCTCCGACGTCCAACCTCGACCTTTTTCCGGCCAGAAGACGTCAGCGACTCCAGGGCTACCATTTCTGACTGTCTTCACGCGCAAATCGAACGGTAAGCTCCCTGTTCTTGCTCGGTTTGTGCTGTGCGTGGTGAGCTCGATTGAGCTCCGATCGCCGGCCTTTTTGGTTGCTTTCAACGTTCCATTGCCGAGCTTAGTGCCGGCGTAGATCACCGAGCAGCATGGTGCTCGGGTTGGGCTGGAAACAGGGGACCAGAAATTAGGGTTTAGGGTTTTCTGATTTGGAACTTCGATTTTTGATTAGTTTATGCTTAATAGGTTAGAATATGATCGATTGGTGAGGAAATAGGTGGAATTTGATGAAAAATTGGAAAGAGGGAAAATTCCGGGAAAGGGCAGAATCGGGTTTTGCTTAAATTGACCTAGCTACGGTCGTGTGTTTTGAAATTCGTTTTGGCAGATTAAAATAGGTTATTAGAGGAGCACGTGGCCGTTGGAATCGTTCGATTCCGACCACCGATGCAAAAGTTATGTACGTTTGAGTTTCGTGTCGGTTTTTACCGAATCCAAAATAGTGGCCCATTTAGTTAGATTTTTATTAGATTAGGCTAGAAATAGTAGTTTAAGATGTTTTCATGAAAATAAGAGTTTAGTTATGTCGAGCGAGTTCTAATGCAATGTTTTGATGTTAGGTTTTTCAGGTTCCACGGTTAAGAGTCAGAATTGAGACGAATTACTAAGGACGTCAGGTAAGTAGTGTTGCATGCGTGTTGCCTTCGGGCCTACATCACGGAACGCTAGGTTATGTTGCATGTTTTATGTATGTTTAGCTTTCTCACGCATCATGTTTTAGAAAAAGTACGAAAATGTTTTAGCATGTGTTTTCACGATTTGAACGTAGAAACGACAACGATGTAAAACGAAAATGTAAAGTGTCTGAGGGAAGTGGTTCACCCTTCAGATGTAAATTGTGGAACGTCAGAAAATGTATGATATCTGAGGGAAGTGGTTCACCCTTCAGATAAAGATTTATATGTGGAACGTCTAGAGATGGAGAAACTAATCCGCCCTCCATTGGTAGAGGATTACATGTATGTACGATAGAAATGAAACGAATATGTATGACGAAACGAAATGAAATGAATATGTATGACGAAACGAAATGAAATGAATATGAACGATGAAACGAAACGAAATGATTATGTACGATGAAACTGTAGAAACTGCATATGTTAAGTAAAATGTTTTTAATTCATATTGTCACTACTTGCTAAGCATTAGGCTTATAGATTGAGTTCTGTGATGTAGGTGCAGAAGAACAGGTACGGTGAGATTTCATGAGCATGCTAGGATCATGGACGCAGTTGGAGGAGTACGACCATGGTGGCAACCCGGCAATATTGTTAGGGCGATTCCGACCGTGGTTAGTAGGTGTCTGTGGTTAGTATGTGGACATGTCTGTTTTGGGTATGTTTAAGTGTCGTTTTGATTAAGAAAGTGAACGGAAGTGTCTATGTATGTGTATAGAGATGTGATGAACGAAAGTATGAAAATGTTACGTATGTGGATCGATTGGTTTTGATAGAAAAACGTCTGAGAGTAGAGTATTTTGATGTGTATGATGTGGCAGTAGAATGTCTAAAATGTGAAGTCTTTATTTTGGAGAATATACTGGAACTGTTTGGTTATTTTGAACTGCTTGGTCATTTTAAAACAGGTAAGGATACGCTCGATTTTTAGAGCGATCCATGCAGTTCGTTTTCTCGAGTTCTTCCCGAAAGTATAGGTTATCTTAGTGTCGTGTTTTGATGATCGTCAAATGAGTGTTTTGTTTTAAATTGATCTTACTTTAATTGTTAATGGTTTTAAGTTATTAATGGTTTTAGTCTAGTTTTAAATGTTTTAAAATTCGAAATGTTTTATGCTCAAAATGTTTAAGTCGAAGTTAGACTCTAAAGGTTGTTAGAGGTGGGTCGATTGTCTAGGTTCGGTTTATTTTATAGTGTCGAGTGAAAAAGAAAGAAAAATTTTATTCATAAACACGAGGGCTTAGGTAAAGATTATGTCAATGTAAAGTCAAGTCCTGTGACGTTCCTACGGGGTTGGGGTCGTGACAGTTATGGTATCAGAGACACGTGGTCGCAATCGTTCAGTTGATTACCTAACAATGCCACTCGCCCCATGGAAGTACTTCGCCAACTGTAAGTGTTTAAGTTTAAGTAATGATTTATAGATTTTTATAGTGTTTCGTGTTTTCTGACATGTTTAGGTACAAGAAAAGGCCACGAGTACTTAAGTAACCCGAATGGATCCCAATAGCCAGTTTATGGACATATTACGTCAACAGTCAGAACATATAGGGGTCTTGCTAAATCGAAATGGACAAGGTAACGATTCTCAGGACCAAGGAAAGGTTTAGACGGCTTAGACCCCCGACATTCGATGGTCAGTCTTCGGATCCTACGAGTGCTGAACAATGGATTCGTAAGATTGAGAGCATGTTTGCCTATGCAAAAGTGGAGGAAGCCGACAAAGTGACGTGTGCCACATTTAATTTAGATAAGGATGCCATTTTCTGGTGGGATACAGTGATGGCTGCTAGGGATACGAAGGTTATGACGTGGGAACAGTTCAAAACGGTATTCTACAACAAGTATTTTAGTCGCACACTACGGGCTAGTAAGAAGGTTGAGTTCACACAATTACGCCAAACGGGGACGGTGGCTGAATATGTGCGAAAGTTTGACTCGTTGTCTCGATATGCCGGACATATGATCTATGAGAAGGAGGACAAAATTCACCAATTTGTACAAGGTTTGAAACTAGAGATTCAGAAAGGGGTGATGACGGTGGATGATGAAGACGTGCCTTATCATAAAATAGTGGAAAGAGCTCTTGGTCTTGATGACATCAAGATGAAGCTTCAGCGACAGAGAGAAATGTCGAGGAAGCCCTTCAGAGAATTTATGACTCAACAAAGTGACGAAGAACAACAACCACTGAGGGGCACAAAAAGGACGAGTGATGAAGAAATTAGTCAAGGAAATGGAAAACGTGCCTCTGGATATTTGCAGTTCCCTCAATGCCCAACGTGTAAGAAGTTCCATGATGGGGTGTGCAAGGCAGGTTCGGGTCGATGTTTTAATTGTAATGAGCAAAGTCATATTTTTATGGACTGCCCAAGGAAGAATCTAGGAAGGTGTTTCAAGTGTCAAGAGATAGGACATCTCTCCAGGAATTGTCCGAAGAAAGGTAAAGGGCCGTGTTTTGTTTGCAATAGGACAGGTCATCTTGCCAGGGACTGCCCGACACGGATTAAAAGATCCACAAGAGTATCTTCAAGGACCTCCTCCCTCAGCAGTGCAGGTAATGAAGAGCAGCCTACTTTAATTACAGGTACGTGTCATTTTAAATATCTATAGGAGATACTAATGTAGAAATGTTAGAATATAATCATGTGGGAATTGGTGTGGATGTGAATTAGACTTGAGGACTTAGGATGGCAAGGAGATTTGGATTTAAGGCGTTAAATTATCTGCAACAAGTTTGCTAACAAGGAAGCCGTTAGAGGAAATTGATGTAAAAGATTGAGTTGAATACTTATGACCCTATTGTTTTAGAAAATAAAAAGGTGGTTGGGCAAATTGTTGTGGAGTAGTGTGGGGGAACACTTAGAACCTGAATTTCGAGGATTAAAGAGAAAATATATTAGCTAGTAAATCTTAGTGAAAACCTTATGTGAAAATATATATTTTTACAAGTGTTGGAGCCTTGGAGGAGAAGTGTAATTAATATTGCGAAGTTAAGAGCTAGGAAAGAGAGGACTGCTAGATAAGAAGGAAGGTTAGAAGTTGAGGTTTAATTCATCGGAATCTAGTGACGTGCGATCTATGAAAATATTGGGAATTTCTTTTAATGAGGAAATTAGAGACTAAGCGACGTAAGGTGAAAAAGGGTGGTTGGATAGATTTAGAATTGTGTATAGATTTATAAAGGTAAGTGTAAAGGCCTTTAGGTTTAATTGAGAGTTAAAATAAGAAGGTTAGCATTTAAGTATTTAGTGGGGTGAGAGGTTTGAGGAAACATATGAACTTTTGAATGAGGAGAATGGTCAAATGCATTAGGGATGAGGTTAAGTTAGAGAATTTCAAGGTTTGGCTAGTATGTAACGAAGTAAAGGCCGACGATTTCATAAGTAGCTAGTGTTAGAATAAATGAGCTTAGGATGGAACGTAAATTCCAACTCGAGGAACATAAAGTCTTTAGAAGATCGTTGATCGAGGATATGGATGTTAGCTTATATAAAAGATTCATACCGTGAGGGATGGTTCTTAGTTCATGGATGAAGAAAAACGGAGACTATGTGAGGTAAGATAAAATGGGCGATTAGGTAGATTTTGTGGACAACGTCATAAGGGTAAATGAATAGATTTATTAGAATAAGTGAATGGTCAAAATAAGAGTGAAACATTAAGGGTTGGTGATGTTGAATAATTTAGAAAATATTGGATGAAAGGATAGAAAGTTGCACGGAGATCGTGCAAGTGGACCTAGAAGTAAAAAAAAAAATAAGCCTGTAGGTTTAGGAAAGATTCGACTCGTAAGCTAAGTCGAAGTGTTATGCACCATTTAAGTCGTTGGGTGAATAGTGTAATTAATTAGTTAGACTTGAGAGTTTGATATTGTTTGGTGACAACTGAGGTGAAAGTTGGATAAATCGAGCATTGTAGACATAAGTATAAAAACTTGGAGAATACTTTGAAAGAAAAAGGGATAGATTTAAGTATTGATAGCCCTGAGTACTAGGATCTTGTTATAGTGACTAATGGAACGTCATGAATGCCCATTATCCATGGATGTAAAGGATGTGTGTGATGGATTAGAAATGAAATAGTAAGGTAGAGGAGGACTTGGAATAGAAGGACATAGTATAAGGAGGCTATGTAATAGGTCCTTAGTATTAAGCAATAGATGAAGTTTCGAAAAATTATGATGGCTATAGATGAGTTAGATTGATGTGGTGTGAGAAAAGTAGAGGACCGATTGAATTCAATTCGAGGAAAACTAGAGTGGAGGTTGAGTTGGGAGAGATTTAAGAGATTAAGTGATGATGGATTAGATTGAAAGCAATGGACGTATGAGTGAATGAGTTACAAAATGCATAGTTAAGAGAGTCATAACTTTGGAGATCTAGGAATTGTCGTTACCCAATGAGTGATTAAGGCCTTAGAGAATCAAGATTTAGTATTGCAACGGTAATTACGGTGGTAGCATTGGAGTGAGAAATATGAGGATTGACTAAGCAACAATTTTGAGGACAAAATTTCAATTAAGGAGGGAAGGATGTAACGCCCGGGTTTTCGGATCTTAGGATTTTCTAATTTCTTAGGTTATTTTCGTAAATAGCAAATTAAAGTATTTTCTTGAGCGGAATGTTTCCTTAGAGTCCTAGAAATTTACGGGAATTTTTAGAGGAATAAGTGAAATTTTAGAAACCCAAATCGAAAAGAGTAATGCTAGAGTTCCCGTTTTACCCTTTTAGTATGTTAATTCGTAAAAATAGCAAAATAATTCCGTTTTATGAACGGTGAGTTTTGTTAGAACTCTAAGATTAAATTGGAATATTTGGAGAAATAAGGAAATTGCAGAGAAACCGAATCGATAGACTAATTAAAGAATTAAGCATAGAATTGAGGGAAGGGCATTTAAGTAATTTAGTATTTAAAAAAAAATTATAGTTTTAATTAAAAGGATAATGGCTTCACGATGAAGCCATTATCGCTGTCGAGCCCCGACGCCAGAGAGAGCCCCGACGACAGAGAGCCGAGCGACGGCTCTCCTCCGACGTCCAACCTCGACCTTTTTCCGGCCAGAAGACGTCGGCGACTCCAGGGCTACCATTTCTGACTGTCTTCACGCGCAAACCGAACGGTAAGCTCCCTGTTCTTGCTCGGTTTGTGCTGTGCGTGGTGAGCTCGATTGAGCTCCGATCGCCGGCCTTTTTGGTTGCTTTCAACGTTCCATTGCCGAGCTTAGTGCCGGTGTAGATCACCGAGCAGCATGGTGCTCGGGTTGGGCTGGAAACAGGGGACCAGAAATTAGGGTTTAGGGTTTTCTGATTTGGAACTTCGATTTTTGATTAGTTTATGCTTAATAGGTTAGAATATGATCGATTGGTGAGGAAATAGGTGGAATTTGATGAAAAATTGGAAAGGGGGAAAATTCCGGGAAAGGGCAGAATCGGGTTTTGCTTAAATTGACCTAGCTACGGTCGTGTGTTTTGAAATTCGTTTTGGCAGATTAAAATAGGTTATTAGAGGAGCATGTGGCCGCTGGAATCGTTCGATTCCGACCACCGATGCAAAAGTTATGCACGTTTGACTTTCGTGTCGGTTTTTACCGAACCCAAAATAGTGGCCCATTTAGTTAGATTTTTATTAGATTAGGCTAGAAATAGTAGTTTAAGATGTTTTCATGAAAATAAGAGTTTAGTTATGTCGAGCGAGTTCTAATGCAATGTTTTGATGTTAGGTTTTTCAGGTTCCACGGTTAAGAGTCAGAATTGAGACGAATTACTAAGGACGTCAGGTAAGTAGTGTTGCATGCGTGTTGCCTTCGGGCCTACATCACGGAACGCTAGGTTATGTTGCATGTTTTATGTATGTTTAGCTTTCTCACGCATCATGTTTTAGAAAAAGTACGAAAATGTTTTAGCATGTGTTTTCACGATTTGAACGTAGAAACGACAACGATGTAAAACGAAAATGTAAAGTGTATGAGGGAAGTGGTTCACCCTTCAGATGTAAATTGTGGAACGTCCAGAAAATGTATGATATCTGAGGGAAGTGGTTCACCCTTCAGATAAAGATTTATATGTGGAACGTCTAGAGATGGAGAAACTAATCCGCCCTCCATTGGTAGAGGATTACATGTATGTACGATAGAAATGAAACGAATATGTATGACGAAACGAAACGAAATGAATATGTATGACGAAACGAAATGAAATGAATATGAACGATGAAACGAAACGAAATGATTATGTACGATGAAACTGTAGAAACTGCATATGTTAAGTAAAATGTTTTTAATTCATATTGTCACTACTTGCTAAGCATTAGGCTTATAGATTGAGTTCTGTGATGTAGGTGCAGAAGAACAGGTACGGTGAGATTTCATGAGCATGCTAGGATCATGGACGCAGTTGGAGGAGTACGACCATGGTGGCAACCCGGAAATATTGTTAGGGCGATTCCGACCGTGGTTAGTAGGTGTCTGTGGTTAGTATGTGGACATGTCTGTTTTGGGTATGTTTAAGTGTCGTTTTGATTAAGAAAGTGAACGGAAGTGTCTATGTATGTGTATAGAGATGTGATGAACGAAAGTATGAAAATGTTACGTATGTGGATCGATTGGTTTTGATAGAAAAACGTCTGAGACTAGAGTATTTTGATGTGTATGATGTGGCAGTAGAATGTCTAAAATGTGAAGTCTTTATTTTGGAGAATATACTGGAACTGTTTGGTTATTTTGAACTGCTTGGTCATTTTAAAACAGGTAAGGATACGCTCGATTTTTAGAGCGATCCATGCAGTTCGTTTTCTCGAGTTCTTCCCGAAAGTATAGGTTATCTTAGTGTCGTGTTTTGATGATCGTCAAATGAGTGTTTTGTTTTAAATTGATCTTACTTTAATTGTTAATGGTTTTAGTCTAGTTTTAAATGTTTTAAAAGTCGAAATGTTTTACGCTCAAAATGTTTAAGTCGAAGTTAGACCCTAAAGGTTGTTAGAGGTGGGTCGATTGTCTAGGTTCGGTTTATTTTATAGTGTCGAGTGAAAAAGAAAGAAAAATTTTATTCATAAACACGAGGGCTTAGGTAAAGATTATGTCAATGTAAAGTCAAGTCCTGTGACGGCCCTACGGGGTTGGGGTCGTGACAGAATCGGCCGATGTTAGAATAATGATAGTATTTTGAGTTTTCTGATTTACGGCATTGGTGATAGGATTCTAGATGTTGTTGATGTTAAGTTTGAAAATCTGACATTGGTATGAATCTGGTAGTTTTAGCACACTAATGCCATCAATGCTAGTGAAGATTAAGCTACGCACACAAGGTGCTCGACTAAACGACTTAGAGGTTTAAACTAGATTCTAGGATGATTTCTTTAATTAGGATTTTACCAGCTTTGAGTTTACATTATTCAGAATTTATTTAACATTGTAAAGTAAAATGCTCTAGGTGAAGAAGATCTAAAGGGAAGTGCACAGATTGCTAAGGAAGCCAGGTAAGTGAGTGTATTAGGATTCCGACCAATAGGGTCCTACATCACGAGGACGTTAGGAAGATCTTAAGGATAATGCTTTGAAGTCCATGATCTGTACCATGACATATGCTAAATGTCTGAGTTTTCTCTGGGGTGAAGTTCTGTTATGCATACCTAATCTATGCGGCATGATTTATCTTCCAAGTATACGAAAATGTTTTATGAGCATGTTTCTTTTATAAATAAGATAAGAATATGAAATGTATGCAAGTATGATTAAGTGAGGGTTGAGGCGGTTTGGCCAAGTCTCTGTCCAGAAATGGACTAAGATTTCTACCTGAAGGGCCAAGTACACGCACTCTGCCTGCCTCCAGCACGATCCCCTCCTTAATCCATGATATGTGAACGATGAACATGAATATGATTCCCACGATATGATTAAGAATACGAACATGAATATGACTCCCATGATTTGAATAAAGAACCTGAATATGATTTTATTGAGTATGCATTCATTAGTATTTATGTATATATTGTACTTCTTACTAAGCATTAGGCTTATAGTTTGAACCTTATGATGTAGGTGACGAATTGGAAGGTGAGGATTTCAATAATGTCTAAGAAGGTTGCTGGATGGTACTCGTGAAGGGAATTTTGTGGTTGGGAAGCGATTGGACCCGAGGTGCTCTTAGTCTGTTATGATTTAAGAAAAAGAAATGGAAGTATAAGTAGAAAAGAATCTCGATGTTTATGTGTTATAAAGGATTTTAAGATTTAAGGTTTTCTGTCTGTTCTCTTAAGTCTTCCACTATGTACATTATGTTTTTTTTATGAGTAAGGTGGTTTTTATATGAAATGAGATGTGAGAATTTTTATAGAGTCAGTTCCAGAGAGTTAGTCGAACGTTCTCCAGGGAGGGCGATTGATCGGTTGTCTATGTGTTCTGTTTTGTAAGTAAAGATAGTCGTCCAAAGTTATGAATGAGTCATTGTCCATAGTTGAGGTAGGATTTGATAAGTGAAAACAGTCGTCCAAAGTTGTCGTCTAATGTTGTCGTTCAAAGTTGGGAGTGTTGAAGTCACGTGGACCGTGGACGATAAAGTCACGTGGTCTATGGACGATAAATTTAAGTAAGTCTGTGGACGATGGGTCTGTTTAACCCGTAAGTAATGAAGTCACGTGGTCTGTTAACGATAAAGTCACGTGGTCTGTGGATGATAAATTTAAGTGAGTCTATGGACGTTTGTCTATGGATGATGGGTTTATGTAACCCATGAGTAATGAATTCACGTGGACAAACGATAAAGTCACATGGTCTGTGGACGAGGAAGCCACTCGACCAGAGAGCGATAATGTTTACAATCTGTGGACGAAAGTGTCAAAGTAGTCCCTGAACAATTAAGTTGATCGATCTTTTGATCAAGATTGTTCACGAATTATGTTGTCCAACTCTGAGGATTAATATGATCTCTGATATATGAAAGATTTATATTCTGGGGTCTGAAGTATCAACCCCTCGGAATATCAGTTGATGCCTGAGTTAAATGTCCACGAGTTTTCTTTAAAAAAAAATATATCCTTAGTTTTCACGTGTAAAGGTATAAACAAGTCGTGAAGTTATGTGTCAAGACCCGAAACCCGACGGGTCGAGAACTTCGTATAATCATATTCGTAATCAAAATGTCAACCCAATTCTTTTTTTTGTGCATATATATAAATATGTTTTTAAAGAAATTCCAATCAAATTCAAAGTCATTTAGAATCATTTGGGGAAATATCTATTTAAAGAAAAGAATCAACAGACAATCGAATTAACCTCTGTCATTCACATCCACCGTTCACATCTAACGAGCGGCATCCACCGCCCAATAGTGAAATTCCTTGTCTACCCATGATGTCATCCGGATGACTCCTACGTCCAGCATCCACCGACCACTTTTGCCGAGCGTCATCCACTGCTCAACAGTGATATTCCACATCTACCGATGACGTCAGCCGGATGACACATTCATCCAGCATCCATCGATCATCATAAACACTCAACATCCACCGGTGAACAGTGACATTCAACATCCACCGGTGAACAGTGACACTCAACATCCACCGGTGAACAGTGACACTCAGCATCCACCGGTGAACAGTAACACTCAACATCCACCGGTGAACAGTAACACTCAACATCCACCAGTCAGACCACGTGTTACCCACGTGACTTCATTAACTCGGCAGACGACATCTACCACTCACTTCTACCACTCATATCCACAGAACACATCCACCGATGATGTCAGCCGGATGACTCAATCACCCAGCATCCACCGGTCATTTCTATCGAGCGACATCCACCGCTCAACAGTAACCAAACATCTGCCGATTACATCTACGTTGAGACTTCAATTCTTTCCCCATTTTTAAAAGAACTTAATCTCTCTTACCAAAAATCCCCATACACATAAACCTCGCAATCCCTAACTTAAGTTCATAGCGGAAGACTTAACAAGTAAAGAAGATCCTTAAATTCGAAGCTTTAAAATTTAAACTCGTATCTTAATAAGTCAAATATCAGTTAACATAAAGGAATTCTTTTCCCATATACGCAAACTTAACATAGGTCTTACTAAATCATACTGAAAGCAACACTCCACGTGTTAAAATCGCTTCCCAGCCACAAATCATCACCATGAGCAGCAACCAGCAACCTGACCTAAGCATTTTCTTCTAGAGTGAAGTTTCACCTGCTGTTTCGTCACCTACATCATAAGGTTCAAACTATAAGCCTAATGCTTAGTAAGGAGTGCAACAAATACATGAATGCACATGAATGCTGCACACTTAATAAAAATCATGTTCACATCTTTTACTTAAATCGGGAATCATGCTTGTGTTCACATTCAATTTCAAATCGTGGGAATCATATTCTTGTTCATCGTTTTCATATCATGGATTAAGGAGGGTTTGTGCCGAAGGGGGTAGGCAGAGTGTGTGTACATGACCCTTTACTAGCAGGAATCATGGTCCATCCGTGGACAGTGACATGGCTAATACCACCCCCAACCCTCACTTAATCAAGGTTTCATACGTTTCATTTTCTTGTTTCATTCATAAAGGAGTATGCGTGTAAAACATTTTGTATACTCGGTAAATAAATCATGATGCATGGACATAAACATTCTCAAAACTTGAGACCATGGAAGGAGTCGTTCATCAGAAAACAAAGCATATAGTATTCCAAACATTATACTGAAACAGACGATCTTCCCAAACTTCATTGAATACCAGAAACAAACTCACCCTACTACCCTTGTGATGTAGGGCTCTAATAGCCGAAAACTTAACACACTCACTTACCTGGATTCCTTAGCAATGTCTTTCCTTCACTTGGAGCTCTTTCCCACCTAAGTCATTTCACGTATTAATGTAAGAAAATAAATCCTAAGTAGTCTAATATTCCAGAATGGTAGCTTTCTAACTAAGTACATATCCTAAAAGTCTAACTCATTTCCATTCGAGCATTATATCAGTCACCTAGTGTGTATAAAAACCTCAGCCAAACAATAATGGTGTTCGGGTTCACCAACTACCCAGGCTCAGCCAACGTTCATTATTTCTACTTATTATCTAAAACAATCATAAATGCTATGTTAATGGCTATATCTACCACGATATACTTCAACTTCCTCAGGAAACCTGAATCTAAATCTCTAATCAACTCTCAAATGACTAATCAGTGAACACATTGTCCAAATCTTACCTCGAGCTTGTAGTATTGGAAGAAATCCGAAGGAAGGTGATCGTTAGAGGAAGAACAAGAAGGGAGCTGAAGGGAGAGAGAGTCGGCTGAGAGAGGAAAGTCGGTTGGTGGAGGTTTTTGTGAGGTTTAAGGATTTCTATTTTCTATTTATACACCTAATAAGCTAGGCTTAATTACAAGTTTGCCACCAAACTTAATTTTTGATAAAAACAACTAATTAAACTTTGGCGCCCAAAATTCCGACCAAATAGATATATGCATGGATGACAGTTAATTTCATTTTGTTAAAAGAAAGTTCATCTGCCCGAAGTTGTCGGGTGTTACATCCACCCCTCCTTAAACAAAATTTTTGTCCTAAAAAATTGTTCAGACAAATAGCTCTGGATATTTGTCCAACATGTTCTGCTGTCGTTCCCACGTGGCTTCTTCAATGCCATGATTCGTCCACAAAACCTTTACTAGTAGAATTTTCTTATTTCGCAGGGTCTTAATTGCAGATTCCAAAATTTGTACTGGCTTCTCCTACATACATTAAGGTCGGCTGAATCTTCGATTTCCGTCGGCATAACAACAAGCGTCGGGTCACGTATGCATTTCTTTAGCATTGACACATGAAAGACATTGTGAATCTTTTCCAGCGAAGGAGGCAACTGTAACTTATAGGCTGTATTACCAATCTTTGCTAAAATAGGGAATGGTCCAATGAATCGTGGATTAAGCTTTCCTTTCTTACCAAACCTCATAACTCCTTTGAACGGTGAGATCTTCAAGAAAACTTCATCCTCGACGGCAAACTCAAGGCTCCTCCTTCTTTGATCCGCATAACTTTTTCTGTCAGCTTTGTGCAGTCATTATCCTTTTCCTAATAATGGCAATCTTGTCCGACATCTGTTGCAAAATCTTGGGTCCTAAGAGTTTCGCTTCACCAACTTCATCCCAGTACAAAGGTGACCTACATTTTCTGCCATACAGTGCTTCATAAGGTGTCATATCGATGGTGGACTGGTAACTATTGTTGTAGGAGAATTCAACCAGAGGCAGATGTCGACTCCATGATTGCTGAAATTCCAGCACGCATAGCCCTTAACATGTTCTCTAGTATCTGAATAGTTCTCTCTGATTGACCATCTGTTTGTGGATGAAATGCAGTGTTGAAAGATAACTTTGTATCTAGCGTGCCTTGCAGACTTTTCCAAAATCGAGAAGTGAATCTAGGATCTCAATCGGAGACAATGGATACCGGGATTCCATGCAACCTAATAATCTTTAGAACGTACAGGTTCGCAAACTGGTCCATCGTGTAAGTCATCCTTACAGGCAGAAAGTGAGTTGATTTCGTCATTCTGTCAACTACAACCCAAATGCTACCGTGGCCTTTGGTCGTCTTTGGCAATCCCACAACGAAGTCTATAGTAATGTTTTCCCACTTCCATTCAGGGATCGGTAAGGGTTGAAGGGTACCTCCTGGTTGGTGCTCTGCTTTGACTTGTTGGCATATCAAGCACGACTCTACATACTTGGCAACATTCCTTTTTAGATTTGGCCACCAATAATGAAACTTTAAGTCCCGATACATCTTGGTGTTTCCAGGATGTACAGAAAAGTGTGACGAGTGTGCCTCAGCAAAAATTAACTTACGTAACTACTCATCACATGGAACGTACCATCGATCTCTAAACTTAAAAATGCCATCCTCAGAAAGATTGAACTCAGAGGAAGCGTCCTTCAACTTACTTACTATGTTACTCATCTCCTTTGAATCCTTCTGACTGCGCCTCCCTAATCTTATCCAAAATATTTGGCCGAATAGATAATGTCGAAAGCAATGTTGATATTTCTGGAACTATCTCCAACCCAAATTTCAGAACCTCAACTTTCAAGGGTAATGACATGGCTGACACTGCAGGCTGCATTGTCTTTGACATTCTACTTAATGCGTCGGCAACCGCATTGGCCATACCAGGGTGGTACTTAATTTCAAATTCATAATCCTTTACGAATTCTAGCCAACGCCTCTGCCTCTTGTTTAGCTCCTTTTGAGTAAAAAGATACTTCAGGCTCTTGTGGTCCGAAAACACTTTGCACTGCTGACCATATAAAATAGTGTCTCCAAATTTTCAATGCAAAAACAACAGCGGCTAATTCTAAATCGTGAGTGGGATAATTCTACTCATAACTTTTTAGCTGTCTGGAAGCATACGATACAACCTTGCCTTCTTGCATTAAGACACACCCCAAACAAACTTTGGATGCGTCACAATAAACACTGAACTTTCCTCCTTCAGTTGGGAGTGTCAGAAGAGGGGCTGTTGTTAACTTTAGTTTTAATGTCTGAAAGCTATCTTCACAGGCTCCAGTCCAAGAGTACTTGGTGTTCTTCTTTGTTAAACTTGTTAAGGTTTGGCTATCATAGAAAATCCCTTAATAAACTTCCTGTAATAACCTGCCAAACCAAGGAAACTACGGACTTCGCTGACATTCCTTGGTTGAGGCCAATCCTTAACTGCTTGAATTTTGGTCGGATCCACTGATATGCCTTCAGCTGAAATGACATGACCCAAAAAGTTGACATTGTCCAACCAGAATTCACATTTGGATAACTTGGCATATAGTTGCTGCTGTTTTAAAGTTGTCAAAACTACTCTTAAGTGCTCTGCGTGATCAGCTCTAGTCTGTGAGTATATAAGAATGTCATCTATGAATACAATCACAAATTTGTCCAAATATTCAAGGAACACCCTATTCATCAAATCCATAAAAGCTGCAGGTGCGTTCGTTAGTCCAAACGACATCACAAGAAATTTGTAATGTCCATATCGAGTTCTGAATGATGTCTTCGGTATATCTCCCTCCTTAACCTTCAATTGGTAATAGCCCGAACGTAAGTCGATTTTTGAGAACACTTTGGCCCCTTGTGACTGGTCAAATAATTATCAATTCGGGGTAAAGGGTACTTATTCTTGATTGACAGTTTGTTCAACTCCCTGTAATCAATACACATCCGAAGGGATCCGTCCTTCTTCTTAACAAACAAAAAAGGTGCACCCAAGGGAGAACAGCTAGAGCGAATAAATCCTTTGTCTACTAACTCTTGCAATTGAGTCTTTAGTTCCTTTAATTCAACCGGTGTCATACGGTAGGGATTCTTAAACATAGGTAATGCCTCAGGATATGTATCAGTCACAAATTCAATTTCTCTATCGGGTGGTAACCAGAACAAGTCATCCAAAAATACCTCAGGAAATTGTCAGACCATGAGAATATCTTGAAATTCTACCTTATCCTTCACCCGTATATCAATTATGTTAGCTAGATAACTCACACAACCATTTTTCAGTAATCGCTGGGTTTCTAACGAAGATATAATTGGCATCTTACTTGATTTCGGGATGGCTTGAAAAGAATACCAATCCTCATTCAGGGGTCGGAATTCAACTAGACCAGTCCTATAGTTTATTGTGGCATAATGTCTGAATAGCAAATCCATATCCAAAATGACTTCATATCCTTTCATATCAATTATAATCAACTCTACATAAATCTCTTTGTCCCCTACTAATACAATTTCACTCTTTACTACTTGTTTAGAATGTAAGATTCTCCTGACGGTAACATGACACTAAATAACTTATCGGCCAGAAGAGTCCGTAAATTATACCTGCATGCAAATGTAGTTGCTACGAAAGAATGGGTAGCACAGGTATCTATAAGTGTGTATGCAGGTTTACCACAAATCTTAATCATACCTCTTATAACCGTTTGCTACTCCGCATCATCATCTTCCATCATGGCGAAAACTCTAGGTGCCACCCTCGTACGATTCACATCCAGCGGCATTGGACAATCCTTAACAACATGGCCAACCTTGTCACACCTATAACAACGACCCGTGTATAGTTTGCATTCTCCATAATGATTCTTCTGACAGGTAGAACATAGAGGAGCTTGAGGTCGTTTTCCTTTCCCTTGGTCATCATTTGGATTGAAGAGCCTCTTCACATCTTTCTGTTGTTGTTGTGGTCCCCTGTTCTGTTGTGGCTACCAACCTCTGCCTTGGCGTGGTGGTGGCTGAGCATCTCTGATAAACTTCCTTGGCAGATCACATTGCCCCTGCACTGTTATCTCAACATCTTCCAATTCCAAAGCCTTAGCAGCCACTTCAGAATAAATTATATTATGGATCCCTCCAGTCTTCACTCCCCTAAACAGGTTTGGCTTCAATCCTTGAACGAATTGATGAATTTTATCTTCTTCATCCTCTACCAAACGGGGTGCAAAACGGGACAAGGCCTCGAACTTACAAATATAGTCCGCTACAGAACCGGTTTGGCGCAACTGCATAAACTCCATTTTCTTACTAGCCCGAACAGCTCGACTAAAGTACTTGTCAAAGAAAGTAGTCTTAAACATTTCCCAGGTCATAGTTCCCACGTTAGTACTGCTCCAGATTAAATCCCACCAATGCCTTGCATCCAATTCTAGGTGGAAAACAGCATATGTGACCTTGTCTCCTTCATCAACCTTTGCATACATGAACATGTCCTCAATTTTTCGAATTCATTCCTCAACATGGATAGGATCCGAAACCCGGCTATTAAATGTTGGTGGTCGAAGTCGGTGAAAACGTTCGCCACCATGGTTGTGACGACCCGTCTTTCAACGGACTAATAAGGAACCACCCATTCTCCGCGGATCCTGGGGCTGACCTGGGCCGGAGGTGGGTAAAGCTCCGCGGATCCTGGGGCTGACCTGGGCCGGAGTGGTTTCTCCGTTGAAGCAGGGGCCGTTACGAACCCACATCGCTTGGGGAAGTATATGGAAATGAAACATATGTAAGAGATCCCTCCCAACATAGCAAGACGCGTTTTTGAGCACGATTGGCGACGGATCCCATAAGAACTCCGAAGTTAAGCGTGCTTCGGCGAGAGTAATTTCAAGTTGGGTGACCTTCCGGGAAGTGCTCTCGCCAAACAAAGCCGTGAGGGGAGGATATTGGGCTGCGGCCCAATCCCCGGAGCGGACAATATCTTGCTGGGGAAAGGGGTCGTTACAAATGGTATCAGAGCCTGTACCCAACCAGAAATGTGGCCAACAGGGACGTTGGGCCCCTGAGGGGGGGTGATTGTGATGACCCGTATTTCAACGGACTGATAAGGAACCACCCATTCTCCATGGATCCTGGGGCTGACCTGGGCCGGAGGTGGGTAAAGCTCCGCAGATCCTGGGGCTGACCTGGGCCGGAGTGGTTTCTCCGTTGAAGCAGGGGCCGTTACGAACCCACATCGCTTGGGGAAGTACATGGAAATGAAACATATGTAAGAGATCCCTCCCAACATAGCAAGACGCGTTTTGGAGCACGATTGGCGACGGATCCCATAAGAACTCCGAAGTTAAGCGTGCTTCGGCGAGAGTAATTTCAGGTTGGGTGACCTTCCGGGAAGTGCTCTCGCCAAACAAAGCCGTGAAGGGAGGATATTGGGCTGCGGCCCAATCCCCGGAGCGGACAATATCTTGCTGGGGAAATGGGTCGTTACAATGGTCTTAGGTTGCATTCGAACTAGAGTTCCCTTGTTCTTCCCTAGTAGCCACAAGTTGTTCAATCTGGCGGGATTGGCGAATCACCAACTCCGTTAGTTGGGCAATAGTGTTACTATCCTCGTTGCCTTAACCTCTCACCATCTTGGAAATCCTAACATATTATCAAAAACACATCTTAACTTTGAATGACATTACTAAAATCATAAACACTTACAGTTGTTGAAGAGTACTCATGCGGTGATTTGTGCTCGTAGGCAGTCTATGGAACAGATTTTAAAACCCGGGTCGCTCTGATACCATAATTGTCAAGACCAGAAACCCGACGGGTCAAAAACTTCTTATAATCATATTCGTAATCAAAATATCAACCCAATTCTTTTTTTTGTGTATATATATAAATATGTTTTTAAAGAAATTCCAATCAAATTCAAAGTCATTTAGAATCATTTGGGAAAATATCTATTTAAAGAAAAGAATCAACAGACAATCGAATTAACCTCTGTCATTCACATCCACCGTTCACATCTAACGAGCGGCATCCACCGCCCAACAGTGAAATTCCTCGTCTACCGATGACGTTAGTCGGATGACTCCTACGTCCAGCATCCACCAACCACTTTTGCCGAGCGACATCCACCGCTGAACAGTGATATTCCACATCTACCGATAACGTCAACCGGATGACACATTCATCCAGCATCCACCGATCATCATAAACACTCAACATCCACCGGTGAACAGTGACATTCAACATCCATCGGTGAATAGTAACACTCAACATCCACCGGTGAACAGTAACACTCAACATCCACCGGTCAGACCACGTGTTACCCACGTGACTTCATTCACTCGGCAGACGACATCTACCACTCACTTCTACCACTCATATCCACAGAACACATCCACCGATGACGTCAGCCGGATGACTCAATCACCCAGCATCCACCGGTCATTTCTGTCGAGCGACATCCACCGCTCAACAGTAACCGAACATCTGCCGATTACATCTACGTTGAGACTTTAATTCTTTTGTTAGGCTACGGGTCTGCAAATGGGGAGAAACATGCGTGCGGAAGACAGAGAAAGAAACAACAGATCGGTGCTCAAAGGAACACCCCAAAAACAGTCACTAAATGCAGAAAACAGAGGATGGAAAACGTGAAATGGAAAATGCAGCGTAGTGAAATGGGTGATGGTTATTTCCAGTCAGAGAAGTCCGAAAATTACCTCACATGATCGCCGAGGAACGATGGGACCCATGCCGGTCCTTTGGACGCAAAAGAGCGCCGAAGGCAGAAGCTGCTTCACGAGAAGAGCTGCCAGCAATGGGAGAAAAGCCATTCATTCATGAAGCTTCTCCCTCAGAAGCTGTCGACGGTGAGAGTGGAATGTGAGGGATCCCCAAGCTGGCCCAGAAGCAATGAACTGCTCCGGGAAAAGAATTGGTCGTTGCCGACGAAATTCTCAACCGAGGGAAACGGGATTTCAGCCGCCTTCTTCCATGGATTCCCAACTCGAAAGAGGGAGAGAAGGACGGATAAGAGTTCCACTGAGTAACCCAAACTCAGGGAAACAATCGGTGGCCTTCAGGCGCAAAGCACCGGCGCACCAGAGAACCTCTCGGTTTCTCTCTCGCTCAAGAGAACATAAACTTCACTCTTTGATTTTCCAAATATTCAATGTTCTAAAACTAAAGATTACAAAGGAGGAAAGAAGCTTTTATACAGAGGAAAAACTTCAGAAAGCTACGGGAGGAATGAGAAAGCTGAACGCTTCAGAGAGCCGTTGGAGCGCCTAGAGAGGGAATAGCCGTTAGCGTGAACCGGCTGGAGAATAGGCATTCGGTGAACCGGTTTGGTCCAGCAATTGTTCTTCAATTTGGATACATCTCCACGTGGCAACAAAATAAGATAAAAACTCTCTAAAATAATAGAAGCTTGGTTACAATATTTGATAAAGGAAGACAAATTCCCTCTTCTTGAATCTTTTTCCAAGCTACATAGAAACTTTTCCTACAAAACTCAAGAACCAATTAGTAGATAAAATAATTAAAATAAGTACCTTGGTTCGTGTTCGGAATCGGGGTCGTGGGCATATCATACTCTTCGGGTTATTGAAGATTTGTCCTCAAATCTTAATGGTTGATTCGTCTAAGATGAGGTTAGTTTGAACTTAGACCCTTGGTCGTTACTTGACCCACAAAAGATTAAATAGCATAGAGTAGAAATTCTAATATCCAACCACAATGTCCTCAAATAAATTTCAAAATTTGAATTGTTCACTCATAACAATTTGTAAGGAAGCATACAAGATAAAATTTTCACAACAAGTGCATATTTTGAACAAATTCATTTCCATGCTAACAATTCAATAATAATTTCAAAAATGTATCAATCTTTTAATTCAATGCTTAAGATCTAAGGATAATCATAATCCATGTCAACTAGGCAAAACAATTATAAGTTCAAGAGAATTTATCCATAAAATTTTTCAAACCTATCCTTAGCATAGATTTTATCATTTGTCAACAAAAGTTTTCTAGATTTCATTCAGGCAGTTTTACAAACAGGTTGTATGCATTCTGGAGGAAAGAACAGAATCATGAATTGCTAGTTGCTTAACCTAATATCAAGGCACAAAAACAGTACGTGGCAATCAAAATACACAGCAACAAAATGTAGGGATAAACATTTGAGGAAAACCAAGATCATATCAACCTAAATTTCCAATTTTCAGATGAGTAAAAAAGTTGATATTTTGGACAATGATGCACTTCAAAAACAGTAGAATTATATCCCTAAAATTGTTCCATAGCAGTAACAATTTCATGCATTTCCCATAAAAGTTTTATCTACCCTCGGCTAATCAGCAAAAACAGAAGCAGTGATATTAGATGCATGCTTAATTAATTAAAACACAACTAGCATAAACAATTTCATCAGTTAAACCAGAAACAGCATAAGGGCACAATCATAAAAGCACAACTAGAATTAACGTGCTTTAACAGGGAAAAGAAACATGCATTTTAAGTCAACTACAGTTTTATCCAATCTCGGCCATTCACCAAAAACAGAATGCAGATGATAATAGATGCATGTTTTAGACAATGAAACAACTAGCACAATAATTTCATGGCTTAGCAGCAGCAAACACAAAAAAGAAAATCAGCAAAAATTCATTTCAAAACAGTTTCTTAACAATGAATTAAATTGCTGCTCAACACCAGTTCTTTTACCAATAAATTTCTCCATCTACCCAATCCATAAATATCTAACTAATCAAAGTGTTAGAGGATACAAACCTTGTTACGCATTACTTGGGTCGATTTTCATTTGATGGATTAGGAAGCCAAGAAGAGTTTACAACAATAGCAACGTAACAAATAACAGCGTACTAAAAAAAAAAAATTGAAACTTTTCTGAAAAACAAAACCAAAATTATGACTCTTTCTAATTACTGCTCGACAATTTCACAACAAGTTTTAACCGTTAGGATGATGCATTCATTCATTAAGCTCAAGTCATTAAGGTTAACATCCATTTTCCTTTTCGGTTTTGGAGCAGAAATTCAGAGTTGTCAATTTTCAATTTAGCACACTAGTTTATGTTTATCAAAAGAGTTCACTATAATACTCTAAAAAAAAAAAATTCAGCGAGGAAAGACACTAAAAGCTCTAAACGATGCTGCAACAGAGAAAGAAAAGACACTACAACAGTGGACATATCACAAACAACAGAGAGGTAACACCAGAAAAACCGACTTGAAAAACTTTAGGAAAACAGCAACCAAGAATTGAAGAAAAACAGAAAATTTTCTTGAAAAACAGCAAGGTTTAAGACTCCAAAAACAGCCCCTAGACGTGGACATTAAACAGGAACATGCAGGGACATTTTGGACATGAAAGGAGCAGAGAATGCTGCAGAAAATTTCATCAAAATGGGCCAAGATGCTGCTGAAAATGGTAACCAGAAAAAATGGAGAAAAAACAGCAGAACATTTTCTTAAAAGAACAGGACCGGACATTCCACAGAAGCAAACCAATTGCTTCAGCAATCAGAGCACTAAATGTGCTTAAACAGACCACTGGGAATAGGGAAGTCATCAACTGAGATATGCTGTTAATCAACCTAAACTAACAGCAAAGGAAATCAACACTTAAGTTGATGCACCAGAAAAACAACAAAGAACTCTATCCACAAACTAAACAAGACTTTGACACACTTTAGACACTAATCAGAAACAAAAAATTTGACACACATGCTGAACACAACAATTTAAACTTAAACAAGCATACTAAGAAACAAAAAGAAACAACACAATCAGTACAATGGTGCACTAAAACAGAACACAAATGACATAAAAAAAACGGAACACATCAGAACATGCTTTTCACTTGATAAACATTCTGAAAATTAAAAGATACGGCCATGGTTAGTTCATGCTATCTAATCAGAATCATGAGTTTAAGATGGCAAAAATATATCAGTTAATGACAGCAATGGAAACCAGAGAAAACAGCAGATTCAAACACTAAGACACAACCAAAATCACATGATTAATCGCTTGAAATTTAAACCAAAATGCTCTCAGTCAACAGGCCTGAAGAGTCTCCCAAACAGTTCAAAAATCATGCTGGAAATTAAACAAGAACTGGAACGAGTTAAGAGAAACAAAAAAAGACAATCGAACAAAGCATGAAAAATGCATGGAACAGAATAGCAAAGTAGAACAGATGGCATTCTTATTATGCATGCTGGCGGAGGAAACAAGAGTGATCATGCAACATTTAAAACACGACAACAATGGACGAAAGACAACAGAGAGAAAGGACAGGCATGCTGACAGAACAGACGAAGCAAAACAGAGCAACATCGGAGCACTAGGCTCTGATACCAAATGTTAGGCTACGGGTCTGCAAATGGGGAGAAACATGCGTGCGGAAGACAGAGAAAGAAACAACAGATCGGTGCTCAAAGGAACACCCCAAAAATAGTCACTAAATGCAGAAAACAGAGGATGGAAAACGTGAAATGGAAAATGCAGCGTAGTGAAATGGGTGATGGTTATTTCCAGTCAGAGAAGTCCGAAAATTACCTCACATGATCGCCGAGGAACGATGGGACCCATGCCGGTCCTTTGGACGCAGAAGAGCGCCGAAGGCAGAAGCTGCTTCACGAGAAGAGCTGCCAGCAATGGGAGAAAAGCCATTCATTCATGAAGCTTCTCCCTCAGAAGCTGTCGACGGTGAGAGTGGAATGTGAGGGATCCCCAAGCTGGCCCAGAAGCAATGAACTGCTTCGGGAAAAGAATTGGTCGTTGCCGACGAAATTCTCAACCGAGGGAAACGGGATTTCAGCCGCCTTCTTCCATGGATTCCCAACTCGAAAGAGGGAGAGAAGGACGGATAAGAGTTCCACTGAGTAACCCAAACTCAGGGAAACAATCGGTGGCCTTCAGGCGCAAAGCGCCGGCGCACCAAAGAACCTCTCGGTTTCTCTCTCGCTCAAGAGAAGATAAACTTCACTCTTTGATTTTCCAAATATTCAATGTTCTAAAACTAAAGATTACAAAGGAGGAAAGAAGCTTTTATACAGAGGAAAAACTTCAGAAAGCTACGGGAGGAATGAGAAAGCTGAACGCTTCAGAGAGCCGTTGGAGCGCCTAGAGAGGGAATAGCCGTTAGTGTGAACCGGCTGGAGAATAGGCATTGGGTGAACCGGTTTGGTCCAGCAATTGTTCTTCAATTTGGATACATCTCCACGTGGCAACAAAATAAGATAAAAACTCTCTAAAATAATAGAAGCTTGGTTACAATATTTGATAAAGGAAGACAAATTCCCTCTTCTTGAATCTTTTTCCAAGCTACATAGAAACTTTTCCTACAAAACTCAAGAACCAATTAGTAGATAAAATAATTAAAATAAGTACCTTGGTTCGTGTTCGGAATCGGGGTCGTGGGCATATCATCTTTCCCCCCTTTTAAAAGAACTTAATCTCTCTTACAAAAAATCTCCATACACATAAACCTCACAATCCCTAACTTAAGTTCATAGTAGAAGACTTAACACGTAAAGAAGATCCTTTAATTCGAAGCTTTATAAATTTAAACTCGTATCTTAATAAGTCAAATATCCGTTAACATAAAGGAATTCTTTTCCCATATACGCAAACTTAACATAGGTCTTACTAAATCGTACTGAAAGCAACACTCCACGGGTTAAAATCGCTTCCCAGCCACAAATAATCACCATGAGCAGCAACTAGCAACCAGACCTAACATTTTCTTCTAGAGTGAAGTCATCACCTGCTGTTTCGTCACCTACATCATAAGGTTCAAACTATAAGCCTAATGCTTAGTAAGGAGTGCAACAAACACATGAATGCACATGAATGCTGCATACTTAATAAAAATCATGTTTACATCTTTTACTCAAATCGGGAATCATGCTTGTATTCACATTAACTTTAAAATCGTGGGAATCAAATTTGTAACACCCGACATTCTCAGTCAGGTGATTTTCTTAACGGAATTAACGGTCACCTCTTTATTTGACCTTTTATTTAATAATTATATGCCAAAACTTATTGGATTTCTATTGTAGTGACAGAATTGTAATTAAGGAGGAACTTATCTGGTATAAGTAGAAAGTGGAAATCTTAAACCCCAATTCAACCTCACTGTAGCCGACACATTTACTCTCGGCGATTTCTCACTTCTCTAGAGCTCTCTCTCTCAGCCAGTTACAGCTCCTTTCGGCGACAGACTGTTAAGTCTCTTTTCCGACGATCCACGCCCTAGGTAAGACTCAAACAATATAGTTACGGGTTATCTATTTGAGCTCTATTTTCAATTAGAACCCGAGGTTTCAGATTCTTTGATGGCACAGTAATAATAGGATCATTTATATTATGCGTTTAGCAAAGGCATTTCCGATTTTATTATGGACATTTAGATAGCTGTATGCGATTAGTCACTGGGCTGAATCTAGTTATTTAGATTGTAAAAATTTAATCCACGCACACAAGGTGCTCGGCTGATGAATATAGAAAATACAAGTAGGATAAGCATTAGGATGATTTTTGGTTAGCATTATTAGGATTTTATTTTTAACTTGGTAATGTGAAATGATTCAGGTGAAGAAGATTTGAAAGGAGTATTTCATTTGCAAAGGACACCAGGTAAGTGAATGTATTAAGACTTCCGGCCAATAGGGCCCTACATGACAAGGATATTAAGTTAGTTTCAGTTGTCTGATGTTTGTTCTGTGTTAGTAAGATTTCTTGTATTTGGATGATTTATGGATGTTGAGAGTTTTGTTATGTGACGTTCTGGTAGAGTCTATGAAGTCGACTGTTCTGGTATGATAATTTCCATAGCTTGATGAATAAGAGCATTCATGTCATGCATCATGATTTACTTCTCAAGCATATGAAAATGTTTTATGAGCATGTTTTTCCCATGAACAAGATATGACAACGAATATGAAACTTATGCAACCAGATTAAGTGAGGGTTGGGGGCGGTTTGGCGTATGTCACTGTCCAAAGACAAGGACCATGAATACGGCCCGAAAGGGACTTTTTACACTTGCACTGTCATCCCCCCTTTACGGCACAAATCCTCTCTTAATCCATATGATGAAAGTGATGAACAAGAACACGAATAAGAATAGGAAAAGAGCATGAAACGAACATGATCATGATTTTCTTGCAACTATGTATTCATGTATACATGTTAGTATTGCATTCCTTACTAAGCATTAGGCTTATAGTTTGAACCTTATGATGTAGGTGACAAATTATCAGGTGAAGATTTCAAAGTTAATGAAGATGTCTAAGTTTAGTTGCTGGAAGGTGATCAGGGTGCGATTCTATGGCTGGTGATTGAGACCCCTGGTTAATGCTCTATGATTTATTTATGATTAAGAATATGGTAGTTTAAGCAGGATGAGTTTATTTTTATAATATTGAGTTTTGAAATTGTCTGGTTGACTACTGAGTCTGGGAATGATTATAAGGATTATTAAATGATCTGTTGTTAAGTCTTCCGCTACATGTATTCTGGATGAGTCTCTGATTTTCATTTATAAGAGTGATTAGTCAATGAAGTTAGAAGTCTGTGCATATCTATGCCCACTGATAACTGTACTCCATCGGATGATGCTAGGAATTTGCATCCACCAATAGATGTTCTCTATCGGAAGATGTATGAATTTGCATCCACCGATAGATGTTCTCTATCGGAAGATGTATGAGTTTGCACCAACCGATAGATACCCCCTATCGGAAGATGTGTGGGCTTGCATCCACCGATAGATGTTCTCTATCGGAAGAGGTCTTAAATGAACACGTGGATTACACAAGTCTATCGGTAGATGTTGTGTGTTTCTCATCGGTAGATGTAAGTAAAATATCTTGTCGTTTTGCTATCGATCGATGTGAGTAAAACTTTGTCGCCTAGTAATCGAAAGAAGCGAATAAGTCTTCTGCCGGGTGATGTCTAAAGAATCACACGTATGGCAGGTACCCATCGGTAGATGTCTTCTACTGAGCGATGCCTAACGAGTCACGTGTAGAGCACGTGACGATCGGATGATGTGCTTTCTATCGGTAGCTGTCTGCAATCCTATGCAGCCCGAGAACGATAAAGTCGTGTGATCTGTGGGCATTTTTCCTTCTGCCCGATTATGTTCTAGATTAATGTCTGAATCTAGTCGCTCTATTCTGTGATGATGTATGCTAACAACTTTACGGGAAGTCGAGTTCTTGAAGATAGAGTTCTGTCAGATATGCTAATGGTTTTTTAAAAAAAAAATAATGTACAGAGTGTAATTTAGAGTTAGTGTTCTACAAAAGTTATGAATTACGTGGCGACTCCAACTGGGGTCGTTACAATTATGGTATCAAAGCAAAATCAGGTTCTAAAATTGATTCTGCAGACTGCTTCGCCGCACAGATTGCCACCTGAGTACACCCCAGCAACTGTAAGTGTTTATGATTTTAGCAATATCATTAAGTTAAGATATGTTATGATTATTGTTTAGGAATCCCAAAATGGTGAGAGATCAACAGAGAGAAGACAATGTGGATAGTAACACTATTGCTCAGCTGACATAATTAGTTATTCGTTAATCACGCCAGATAGAACAGCTTGTGACCACTAGAGAGGAACAAGGGAGCTCCAGTACTAATGCAACTCATGATCATGGGGGTGAGCGTTTCCACCGGCTCCGACCCCTGGTGTTTAATGGACATGTTTCAGATCCTATTTATGCTGTGGAATGGATTCGAAAGATAGAGGATATGTTTATGTATGCAAAAGTTGACGAAGGGGATAAGGTCGCATATGCTGTCTTTCATTTGGAATTGAGTGCAAGACATTGGTGGGATTCAATCCAGAGCACCGCTAATGCAGGAGCTATGACTTGGGAAATGTTTAAGACTGCCTTCTTCGACAAATACTTCAATAGGACTGTTCGGGCCAACAAAAAGAAGGAGTTCATGAATTTGCGACAAACTGGCTCTGTGACGGATTACATATGCAAATTTGATGCTTTATCACGGTTTGCTCCCCGATTGGTTGAGGATGATGAGGACAGGATTTACCAATTTGTTCAAGGACTGAAGCCGAGTTTGTATATGAGAGTAAAGACTGCTGTAATACACAATGTACCTTATGGCGAAGTGACGGCTAAGGCCTTGGAGCTGGAAGAGGCTGAGATGATAGCATATGCACAGCGTGAGCAGCCAAGGAAGTTCACGAAGAAAACTCAGCCACCACCACGTCAAAACAAAGGATGGCAGCCGCAACAGAACAGGGGACCACAACAACAACAACAAGGCATAAAGAGACCCTTCAATCCAAATGATGACCAAAGGAAGGGAAAACGACCATTAACCCCTTTATGCTCCAACTGCCAGAAGAACCACCATGGTGAATACAAGTTGCATTCTGGCCGTTGCTTCAGATGTGATAAAGTTGGACATATAGTCAGAGACTGCCCCATGCCACCTGATCCAAATCGAGCAAGAGTAATGCCCCGAGTCTTTGCTATGATGGAAGATGAAGATACCATGCGGCATACGGTCATAACAGGTACAATTATGATCTGTGGTATTTCTGCTTATACACTTATAGACATGGGAGCCACACACTCATTTATTGCAACCTTATTTGCGTGTAAGCATAAGTTAGAATACTTACCAGCTAATAGGCCATATAGTGTGATGTTACCACCAGGAAAGTCCTTGTATTCTGAGCAGATATTGAAAGGTGATATTGTGTCCTTAGGAGATAAGAAGTTATATGTAGAACTAATAGTAATTGACATGGAGGGGTATGAAGTTATACTGGGAATGAATTGGTTATTCAGACACCATGCCACGATAAGTTGTAGGTCTGGTTTGGTTGAATTCAGACCCCCGGATGGAGATCGGTATACCTTTCAAGCTATCTCAAAGATAAGTAAAATACCGATTATATCCTCACTAGAGACTCAACGGATATTGAATGACGGCTGTGAGAGTTACCTAGCTAGTATAATGGATTTTCGGGTGAAGAATAAGATAGAATTACAAGATATTCCTATTGTCCGAGAGTTCCCTGAGCCATTTTTGGATGATTTGCCAAGATTACCACCTGATAGAGAAATAGAGTTTATAATTGATACATATCCCGAGGCATTACCCGTATCTAAGAACCCTTATCGCATGGCACCTGTTGAGCTGAAGGAATTAAAAGTCCAACTACAGGAATTAGTAGACAAGAGATTTATACGCTCTAGTAGTTCTCCCTGGGGTGCACCTGTGTTATTCATTAAAAAGAAAGATGGTTCCCTAAGGATGTGCATAGATTACCAAGAACTAAACAAGTTGACAATTAAGAATAAGTACCCCTTGCCCCGAATTGACGACTTGTTTGACCAATTAAGAGGAGCTAAAGTGTTTTCAAAGATTAACTTGCGTTCGGGGTACTACCAACTGAAGGTTAAGGGGGAAGATGTACCTAAGACAGCTTTTAGGACCCGTTGTGGACATTATGAATTTCTTGTGATGTCATTTGGATTAACTAATGCACCTGCAGCTTTTATGGATTTGATGAACCAAGTGTTTCATGAATATTTGGACAAGTTTGTGATTGTATTCATAGATGATATTCTTATATACTCACGGACTGAAGCTGACCACGAAGAACACTTAAGAGTAGTTTTGACAACCCTGAAACAGCAACAACTTTATGCTAAGTTGTCCAAGTGTGAATTCTGGCTGGATAAGGTTAACTTCTTAGGCCATGTCATCTCTGCTGAGGGCATATCAGTAGATCCAACCAAGATTCAAGCTGTTAAGGACTGGCCACAGCCAAGAAATGCCAGTGAAGTTCGTAGTTTTCTTGGTTTGGCAGGCTATTATAGGAAGTTTATTAAGGGATTTTCGATGATAGCTAAGCCTTTAACTAATTTAACAAAGAAGGAGACCAAGTACTCTTGGACTGAAGCTTGTGAAGATGGCTTCCAGACACTTAAACTGAAGTTGACATCAGCCTCGCTTTTGACTCTTCCAACCGAAGAAGGTAAGTTTAGTGTTTACTGTGATGCATCACAAATTGGTCTGGGGTGTGTTTTGATGCAAGATGGTAAGGTTGTAGCGTATGCCTCTAGGCAGCTGAAGAGTTATGAGCAGAACTACCCCACTCACGATTTGGAATTAGTTGCTGTTGTGTTTGTACTGAAGGTTTGGAGGCACTACTTGTATGGTCGGCAGTGTGATGTGTTTTCAGACCACAAGAGCCTGAAATACCTCTTTACTCAAAAGGAATTAAACATGAGACAGAGACGTTGGTTAGAATTTGTTAAAGATTATGACTTTGAAATTAAGTATCATCCTGGTAAGGCCAATGCTGTGGCTGATGCATTAAGCAGAATGTCAAAGACAATGCAGCCCACAGTATCAACCATATCTGTACCTTTGAGGCAGGAAGTTCAAAAGTTTGAATTGGAGTTAGTTCATGAGTTGTCGAGCCTACTTACTACTTTAACCATTCAATCAACTATTTTGGATAAGATCAAAGAGGCACAGTAGATGGATTCAAAGGAGAATAATAGTATGATGAGTAAGTTAAAGGACGCCTCCTCTGAGTTCAGCCTCTCTAATGATGGTATTTTGAAATTTAGGAATCGTTGGTACATTCCGAGTGTTAAGAAGTTGCGTGAGTTGATCTTGGCTAAAGCTCATTCATCTTCCTTTTCTGTGCATCCGGGTAGCACCAAGATGTATCGGGACTTGAAGCTACATTATTGGTGGCCAAATTTAAAGAGGGATGTGGCCAAGTTTGTAGAGTCATGCTTGATTTGCCAACAAGTTAAAGCAGAACACCAACGCCCAGGAGGTACTCTTCAACCCTTACCGATCCCTGAATGGAAGTGGGAAAAAATTGCCATGGATTTTGTAGTAGGATTACCAAAGACAACCAAAGGACATGATGGTGTTTGGGTTGTGGTAGACAAAATGACAAAATCAGCACATTTTATATCAGTAAGAATGACCTTTTCAATGGACCAGCTTGCTAACCTGTACATTCAAGAAATTATCAGATTGCATGAGATTCCCTTATCTATTGTCTCCGATCGTGATCCTCGATTCACCTCAAGATTTTGGCAAAGTTTGCAAGGCACATTAGGAACAAAGTTATCCTTCAGCACTGCTTTCCACCCCCAAACCGATGGTCAATCTGAGAGGACTATTCAGATACTTGAAGATATGTTAAGGGCTTGTGTGTTAGAGTTTCAGGCATCGTGGAGTCGATACCTGCCCTTGATTGAGTTTGCTTACAACAATAGTTACCAGTCCACCATAGGTATTGCACCTTATGAAGCACATTATGGCAGAAAGTGCAGGTCACCTTTGTACTGGGATGAGGTCGGTGAAGCAAAACTCCTAGGTCCCGAGATCTTGCAATAGATGTCTGACAAGATTGCCATTATTAGGAAAAGAATGATTACTGCACAAAGCCGATAGAAAAGTTATGCAGACCAAAGGAGGAGAGATCTGGTGTTCTCCGTCGGAGATGATGTATTTTTAAAGATTTCACCATTTAAGGGAGTACTTAGATTTGGCAAGAAGGGAAAGCTTAATCCGCGATTCGTTGGACCATTCCTTGTCTTGGAAAGGATCGGAAGCACAGCTTATAGACTGCAATTGCCTCTTTCACTGGAGAAAGTTCACAATGTTTTTCATGTGTCTATGTTGAGAAAATGAATACGGGATCCTACACAAATTGTTAAGCCAGTGGATGTCGAAATTGAGCCAACATTAATGTATGAAGAGAAGCCAGTGCAAATTTTGGAATCTGCAGTAAAGACTCTGAGGAATAAGGAAATTCCTTTGGTTAAGGTCTTATGGACAAACCATAGAGTTGAAGAAGCCACATGGGAACGACAGCAAGATATGTTGGATAAATATCCGGAGCTATTCGTTTGATCAATTTTTGGGGACGAAAATTTTATTTAAGGAAGGGTGGATGTAACACCCGACATTCTCAGTCAGGTGATTTTCTTAACGGAATTAACGGTCACCTCTTTATTTGACCTTTTATTTAATAATTATATGCCAAAACTTATTGGATTTCTATTGTAGTGGCAGAATTGTAATTAAGGAGGAACTTATCTGGTATAAGTAGAAAGTGGAAATCTTAAACCCCAATTCAACCTCACTGTAGCCGACACATTTACTCTCGGCGATTTCTCACTTCTCTAGAGCTCTCTCTCTCAGCCAGTTACAGCTCCTTTCGGCGACAGACTGTTAAGTCTCTTTTCCGACGATCCACGCCCTAGGTAAGACTCAAACAATATAGTTACGGGTTATCTATTTGAGCTCTATTTTCAATTAGAACCCGAGGTTTCAGATTCTTTGATGGCACAGTAATAATAGGATCATTTATATTATGCGTTTAGCAAAGGCATTTCCGAGTTTATTATGGACATTTAGATAGCTGTATGCGATTAGTCACTGGGCTGAATCTAGTTATTTAGATTGTAAAAATTTAATCCACGCACACAAGGTGCTCGGCTGATGAATATAGAAAATACAAGTAGGATAAGCATTAGGATGATTTTTGGTTAGCATTATTAGGATTTTATTTTTAACTTGGTAATGTGAAATGATTCAGGTCAAGAAGATTTGAAAGGAGTATTCCATTTGCAAAGGACACCAGGTAAGTGAATGTATTAAGACTTCCGGCCAATAGGGCCCTACATCACAAGGATATTAAGTTAGTTTCAGTTGTCTGATGTTTGTTCTGTGTTAGTAAGATTTCTTGTATTTGGATGATTTATAAATGTTGAGAGTTTTGTTATGTGACGTTCTGGTAGAGTCTATGAAGTCGACTTTTCTGGTATGATAATTTCCATAGCTTGATGAATAAGACCATTCATGTCATGCATTATGATTTACTTCTCAAGCATATGAAAATGTTTTATGAGCATGTTTTTCCCATGAACAAGATATGACAACGAATATGAAACTTATGCAACCGGATTAAGTGAGGGTTGGGGGCGGTTTGACTTATGTCACTGTCCGAAGAGAAGGACCATGAATACGGCCCAAAAGGGACTATGTACACTTGCACTGTCATCCCCCCTTTACGGCACAAATCTTCTCTTAATCCATATGATGAAAGTGATGAACAAGAACACGAATAAGAACAGGAAAAGAGCATGAAACGAACATGATCATGATTTTCTTGCAACTATGCATTCATGTATACATGTTAGCATTGCATTCCTTACTAAGCATTAGGCTTATAGTTTAAACCTTATGATGTAGGTGACGAAGTATCAGGTGAAGATTTCAAAGTTAATGAAGATGTCTAAGTTTAGTTGCTGGAAGGTGATCAGGGTGCGATTCTGTGGCTGGATGGCGATTGAGACCCCTGGTTAATGCTCTATGATTTATTTATGATTAAGAATATGGTAGTTTAAGCAGGATGAGTTTATTTTTATAATATTGAGTTTTGAAATTGTCTGGTTGACTACTGAGTCTGGGAATGATTATAAGGATTATTAAATGATCTGTTGTTAAGTCTTCCGCTACATGTATTCTGGATGAGTCTCTGATTTTCATTTATAAGAGTAATTATTCAATGAAGTTAGAAGTCTGTGCATATCTATGCCCACTGATAACTGTACTCCATTGGATGATGTTAGAAATTTGCATCCACCGATAGATGTTCTCTATCGGAAGATGTATAAATTTGCATCCACCGATAGATGTTCGCTATCGGAAGATGTATGAGTTTGCACCAACCGATAGATACCCCCTATCGGAAGATGTGTGAGCTTGCATCCACCGATAGATGTTCTCTATCGGAAGAGGTCTTAAATGAACACGTGGATTGCACAAGTCTATCGGTAGATGTTGTGTGTTTCTCATCGGTAGATGTAAGTAAAATATCTTGTCGTTTTGCTATCGGTCGATGTGAGTAAAACTTTGTCGCCTAGTAATCGGCAGAAGCGAATAAGTCTTCTGCCGGGTGATGTCTATAGAATCACACGTATGGCAGGTGCCCATCGGTAGATGTCTTCTACTGAGCGATTCCTAACGAGTCACGCGTAGAGCACGTGACGATCGGATGATGTGCTTTCTATCGGTAGCTGTCTGCAATCCTATGCAGCCCGAGAACGATAAAGTCGTGTGATCTGTGGGCATTTTTCCTTCTGCCCGATTATGTTCTAGATTAATGTCTGAATCTAGTCGCTCTATTCTGTGATGATGTATGCTAACAACTTTACGGGAAGTCGAGTTCTTGAAGGTAGAGTTCTGTCAGATATGCTAATGGTTTTTTAAAAAAAATAATGTACAGAGTGTAATTTAGAGTTAGTGTTCTACGAAAGTTATGAATTACGTAGCGACTCCAACTGGGGTCGTTACAATATTCTTGTTCATCGTTTTCATATCATGGATTAAGGAGGGGTTTGTGCCGAAGGGGAGTAGGCAAAGTGCGTGTACATGGCCCTTTGCTGGTAGGAATCATGGTCCATCCGTGGACAGTGACATGGCCAATACCGCCCCCAACCCTCACTTAATCAAGGTTTCATACGTTTCGTTTTCTTGTTTCATTCATAAAGGAGTATGGGTGTAAAACATTTTGTATACTCGGTAAATAAATCATGATGCATGAACATAAACATTCTCAAAACATGAGACCATGAAAGGAGTCGTTCATCAGAAAACAGAGCATACAGTATTCCAAACATTATATTGAAACAGACGATCTTCCCAAACTTCATTGAATACCAGAAACAAACTCACCCTACTACCCTTGTGATGTAGGGCTCTAATAGTCGGAAACTTAACACACTCACTTACCTGGATTCCTTAGCAATGTCTTTCATTCACTTGGAGCTGTTTCCCACCTAAGTCATTTCACGTATTAATGTAAGAAAACAAATCTTAAGTAGTCTAATATTCCAGAATGGTAGCTTTCTAACTAAGTACATATCCTAGAAGTCTAACTCATTTTCATTCGAGCATTATATTTGTAATATCCGGCTCGTACGGATTTCGGATTTAATATATATTATATTGTTATTATATTATTTATGGCATTTTTGGTAAATATGTCAATCAAGTCGGTTTCGCAAACGGAAAGCGTCAGTACGTTCCTAGCGAATAATAAGGATTTTAAGGAAATTGCGGGAATTTTCGGAGTTCAAACGCTATATTTCAAATAATTAAACTTCTCGTAAAATAATTGACGTTTTAGTAAAAATAGTAAACGAGGTCTGAATTGCAAACGGACAGTTTTGTTAAATCCCAAATAATGAATAGGAGTTATTGGCAAACTATGGAGTTTTCGAGAATTCAACTCGTTGGACGATTAACGAATCGAAGCACGAAATCAATATAAAAACTAAAGAAGGGTAATTTAGTAATTTGCAAATTCAATATTATAAAACAATCAAAAATTCTTTTTCTTTCATTCATTTCTCCTCCTCTGCGATTTCATCTTCAAACTTTCCAGAGAGCTTTCTCTCTCGCCAAGCTCCCCCTGCCGACGGCTTCCGAGCTCCAAATCCACTTCCGTTCGTCTCGTTTTCTTCACGCGTTCTCCTCCAATCGACGTTCTCGGTAAGTCTCTATAGTTTTGGAACATTGAAATCCGAGTTTCGTAAAGTTTTAAACGTTTAGGTTCGTTTAGGTTTTCGATTAAAAACGAGATCTAGGGCTCGTAATCGATAGGTTGTCAATGATTAAGTAAATATTGAACGTGTTGGACGTATTTGGACGAATCTAATCGATTTAGGAAAAATGTTAGAATTTACGAAATTTTGAGATTTTTGAATAAACTCGTTTAACGTAAATCCTTGTAAATTGCTTAGGTAAACAGTGCTCGTGGACGGGTTTAAGCTGCTTTGGACGCGAGGTAAGTTCTCGTGAGTTTCTTTGGCCAAATCGGCCTACACCGTACATCGTATCGTCTCGAGGCGTTTTGGAGATGCCTTTAGTTAGTTTTGCTCGGTTTGGGTAGCTAGGTCTTAGGAGTTTATAGTTTACGTTTTTAAAGTCCCGATGGTCTATGTGTTGCTTGTTTATTGTATGATATTGAACTGTTCACGCATCACTTGGTTTTAAAGAAAAGCATGAAAACGAATTTCCGCACAGAGTTTTAAAGATAACGTAAAGCATAGCATCGGCCGAAAGGCTTACAGTTCACGGCCGAAAGGCTTACAGTTCACGGCCGAAAGGCTTACAGTTCACGGCCGAAAGGCTTACAGTACACCGGCCGAAAGGCATACAGATACAGGTCACGCGAGTTGGGGCTCAGGCACGGCTGTACGGATTGTAAGCGTGTACCCCCCTCCTCTAGCTGGAAAGAGTAGTTCGCCCGCTGGATGAGCTCTCTCTGGTTAGAGGGTATAGGATCTCGGTGACACCTACAGAGCATTGCATAGAAAGATAAAATAAAGCATGATTTATCGAACTCATAGCACAGCATGCATCGCATTTACTAGGGCTTACTGAGATTTATCTCATAGTGTGTTTATGTATGGTGTAGGTGACATAGACTACGAGATACCAGGTGAGGACGACGTTCCTCCGCCTGAGGCATAGCTCAGTTGACGGATGATGGCTGCGGTGGTGTGCTGGCGCAGTCGAGGCGTAACCGACCCGTGGGAAGTATGTATAGAGTTTTGAGGGTTTTGGGAACGTTTTGGGATAATTGATAGAATATGTATAGATATTTTAGGATGTTTAATTTGTTTTTGAAAATTCTGGAACTGTTTGGTGTATAGTGTCTTAAATGATTTAGTAAACTGTATTTGTACTGTTTTAGGTTCGGTACGGATATGCTCAAGTTTTAGAGCTATCCACGCCGTTCGTTTTTAGAAAGTCTTATCGCAATTAGAGTATCGTGTTATTGTAAGTCTGAATTGCGTAATTAGTAGTCGATGAATAGATATAGAAGTTGATTTTCAGATAGTTATTTGATGAAGTGTTGCTCTCTGGAATCGGATTCCAGAGAGCATATGGGATGAAAATAAAAGGGCCGTTGTGCTCTCTGGAAGTTCAGATTCCAGAGAGTACTTAGTGGGAAAGTAAAACAGAACAGAGGAGAAAAACAGGAAAGGATCGCTGCATAAAGTGCAACGATCGATCTCTGCAAATTGCAGAGATCGATCGCTGCAATGTATATAGAGTGCAGCGATCGATCTCTGCAAATTGCAGAGATCGATCCCTGCAATGCATATAGCATGCAGCGATCGATCTCTGCAATTCGCAGAGATCGGTCGCTGCCTCTCTTTTGTCAGCAGGGACGGTTTTGCCCTCCCAATGTTTTATTATGTTTTATTAGTTTTAATTGATTTAATTTAATTGTTTTAAAAGTTTTATTTAAATTGTTTTAAAGGTTAGATTTCAATTCCGATTTCGATTCTGGTTTCGATTTCGGTTTAGCTTCCACTTAAAGTTTAATTAAATTTATTAGAAAAAAAAAATATATATTCGGGAAAAAACGGGTACAGTTTTAGGGGTGTTACAATATTAGTCACCTAGTGAGTATAAAAACCTCAGCTAAACGATAATGGTGTTTGGGTTCACCAACTACCCAGGCTCAGCCAACGTTCATTATTTCTACTTATTATCTACAACAATCATAAATGCTATGTTAATGGCTATATCTACCACGATATACTTCAACTTCCTTAGGAAACCCGAATCTAAATCTCTAATCAACTCTCAAATGACTAATCAGTGAACACATTGTCCAAATCTTACCTCGAGCTTGGAGTATTGGAAGAAATCCAAAGGAAGTTGATCGATGGAGGAAGAACAAAGAAGGGAGCTGAGGGGAGAGAGAGTCGGCTGGTGGAGGTTTTTGTGAGGTTTAAGGATTTCTGTAACACCCGACTTTATTTAAGAATTTAAAATAACAGATAAATCTATTAGGTATAATCGATGAATGAAACTTTAGTATAATGTAGGTTAGGTTGAAGAATGAGTAAGTAAGGGCATAAGGGTAATTGGCAAATTTGAAAGTGGATAATGTATTTAAGGCAAGAGGTTTAGGGTAGCCGCCACCACTACTCATTTTCTTTCCCTTTCTTCGGTCTTCAGCTCGATCGGCAGAAATCTCTAGGCGATTCTCCTGCCCGATTCTCCTTCAACCTAGGTAAGCCCTCCTTGTTTTCTTGCGATTTTAGTAGTTAGATAGCTGAGGGAGTACAATGTGAGAAGTTTCGAGGAATGCTGTGATTTAGAGTAGGTTCGGGCTGTGTGACTAATGAGAATACCCGAGTTGTGGGGTTTCAAATTTGGTTTCCTCAAACTCCTGTAATGATTCTGTGAAGTTTAATAAAAGTTTGATATATGTACTATTATGATTTTAGGTGAGCGAGCTTCGAAAGTAGCATTTAGCCGAGCGACTTCCAGGGAGCCAGGTAAGTAGAGTTTGTTTGTGCCTTCGGGCCTACATCACAAAACAGTAGGGTTTATGTATGTTTGTATGTTTAATTCCAGTTGTCATGCATCATGTTTTGAAAGACTACGAAAATGTATTTTCATGGTGAGTGTGAGCAGGATGATCAGAACAACTGTTAAGGGGGATTAATCCGTCCCTTAACTGAGAACAGAGGATTGAGGTTTTGGGAAAAGTGATCCACCTCCCAATCCTACAGGGGGATCAGACCAGCTAACTGTTAAGGGAACTAATCCGCCCCTTAATTGAGATCAGAGGATGTATGCTTTGGGGGATGACTGATCCACTCTCCCATTGTACAGAGGGATCAACAGAGCACGATTATGAATACAACAGAGAGGAGAAAGTAGAAACAGCATGTCTAGGAGATTTATGTTTCAGTAATTCATTTCATTCATTGCTTTACTTGCTTAGCATTAGGCTAATAGATGAGTTTTGTGATGTAGGTGAAGAAGTTACTGAAGGTATGTTTACCGACCAACATGAGGACTAGGCTGGTTGGAGGAGCATTTTCAGGCATCGGTTTGGTCATCTGTTGAGGCGGTTTAATTCATGGCTGCAGGTGTTGAGTTGAGAGTGACTAGTTCAGTATAGATGTTTTTTTCTAAAAATTTTATGACAGTAGTGGTCTCAAAGTTTTGAATACATTTTAAGAATCTTCTGATATTGGTATTCTTTTGGATTTTGAAAAAAAACATTGTTTTTACTGAATTTTGAGTAATGCAATGGTTAAGTCGTTTTTGAATGATTCAGTAGAGTAAGTAAATCCTTTTTTTGTAGTTGGAGTAGTGTTTTATAACGAGGAGTTGGTGAGATGTCGTTTTGTTCTCTATCGGTAGATGATGTCTATCGGTAGATGTTGAGTCATGGTTGAGTTATCTATCGGCAGATGAAGTTGTGTATGAAGTTATGTTGACTTCATCGGCAGATGAAGTTGTGTATGAAGTTATGTTGACTTCATCGGCAGATGAGGTTATGTTGACTACATCGGCAGATGGTGTTGCGTTGACGTTATCGGCAGATGGTATCGCGTTGTTTGTACACGTCATCGGTAGAAGCCTTTTGTTTTCTTTTTCTGCTTCTTCCGTTGGCCTTGCTCATCGGCAGATACGTTAGACTTCCGCGATTTTTCCTAGTATTCCACAGTTTTAAACTTTAATTCCAAACTGCCGATTATCTCTTAACATTTCAAACCATGATTTATAGTTTTGATTTACTACATTGTTGTTTAGAATTATTTCCGCTGCAAGTTTTAAAATATATATTTAGTTTTAGAAAAAGTCAAATTTTGGCTGTCGAGTGAAATTTTAAATTTAGCATCAAGACGTCATGGTTCGGTTCAGCGTTATGAGTAGCAAACCGGGTTCAGATAACTCAGGGCGTTACAATTTCCATTTTCTATTTATACACCTAATAAGCTAGGCTTAATTACAAGTTTGCCACCAAACCTAATTTTTATAAAAAGAACTAATTAAACTTTGGCGCCCAAAATTCCGACCAAAGAGATATATACATGCATGACAGTTAATTCCGTTTTGTTAAAAGAAAGTTCACCTGCCTGAAGTTGTCGGGTGTTACATTATGAAATTTGTCTTGACCCAAAATCGTGTTGTTACATAAATAGTCCTCAATTACAATTGTGCCCTTGCCTAGTCACACTTTAACCTAAACACTATTTGTCCCAATTTCTTCCATAAAACGTACACCATTAATCGTTAAAATAAACCGAGTCAATAGTGCCGGGTGCTACAGGTTCACCCTGCGCCTTCGGTGAAATCTGCCTTCTTCTCGGATTTTTCGAGCTGTAAATCAATCAGTTCAGATTTTTAGCGGTGTCCATTCTGATCCCTCATTTGTTTATGGATGCTTTCCAGACTGCATACATTCGGTTCAGCATCGGATTTCCAGAGAGAAATCCTACCGTTTGCTGAAAATCTGGTTTAGTTCGGATTTATTGTTCTGTAAATCTGAATTTCTTTTGTTTTTGTACAACATTCAGACTAGGTTCATTAGATTTGTTTCCCCAAATTCCGAGTTTGAATTGTCTTCTGATTTGGAAATTTTAAATTTAAATTTTTAGATTAGCTTTGATTTCGGAAATTTCGAAAATGAAATATTGGATTGATTGATTATTTCTAAATTGAATTTTAAAATTACAATCTGAAACTCTACATTGTTGCACATATAATGCGGATCTGCGTCACTAGTACTAGCATTGTAGTGTTGGGAATAATGTGGCCAACAAGCTAGGGGTGATCGTGGTCCGGTTCGCTCCGATTTTGAAGAAAATTAAGATCTGACCAATAAAATTTGGTTTTCAATTTTTATGACCGGGACCATTGAAATTTTCTTGAGGACCAGACCAAAACCGGACCAGAATTTTGGTTTCAGTTCTGGTCTGATTTCAGTTTTCCCATTACAAAGTTTTTTTTTACCCTAAACAGATCAGAACATATGGAAGAAAATTTTACACTACAGGTTCATTCTCTTTCGTTAGATCAGAACTAAAATTTTACAGTATAGGTTCGAAACTATACACTAAACAAACAGTTCAGAAATAAATTTTTACACTACAGGTTCGACACTGTCTCGGTGAAGCCGAAGGAGTGCCCAAAAGTCTAAAACAGAAGCAAAATTGAATCAATAACAACAGAAAATAAAAGAGCAGAACCAAACCTTTGGTTTGAAATGCTTGATTGAAACAAAACCCACCCAACAATGAAGATCGAACGCCAAGAACAAAAAACTGCACAACGAACTCAGACGAAGAATTGTAAAAATGACATGATTAGATGAAGAGATAAACAAATCCTAATCAAAAACAAAAAAGCTTACCTTCGTAATCGTCGGACGAGTGGTCGAGCGACGAGGGCGAGTAGGCGACTGGGCCAGGGAGATCGCGAGCTTTTGGCAACGATGACTGGGCAACGGTGAGGGTGAGGGCGAGGGAGAGCTTTCGGTAATTGGCGTTGGTGATTTGAGAAGATGAGAAGAGAAAAGAGACTGTCTGAACTCTGAAGCTCGAGCCCAATGCTTGTAGTTGTAACTTAGTGCAACAACGTGGTCCGGGTCGGTTCTAAATGAGCTGACTCATTAGAACCGAAACTGGACCAGGATTTTTGGTTTTGGTCAAACTAGAACCGAAAATCCTTTTTTTTCCAGATCAGAAAAGAACCGGACCAAATTGTCAGTTCTGGTCCGGTTCTTCGGTTCGCAGGTTTTTTGCTCACCCCTACAACAAGTAAATGTTATGAACATTTTTATTACTGTAATTAATAAATAACTTTTATGATTAATTTTTATGTTTGCATTATTCTATATGCTTTATAAATTTAAAGAAAAATCCTTGATTATTTGTGCAACCTTAAATTTAAATATATGTTGATATATGTGAGATTAAATTTAAAAAGAAATAATCACATTAGTCAATGACTTATATTTGAAGTATATGATATTCAAATTGATAAAGTCATAAATATTGTGATGACCCGAATGGACATGTATGAAGAGGAACCACGCAGTGCTCTGCGAATCCCGAGTGGGACTTGGGCTGGAGGGTGACGTGCTGTGTTAAAACTCCGAGGATCCCGGGTTGGACTTGGGCGGGAGGGTTCGGTCGTAGAAAGGGAGGTCGTCACAATCCCACATCGCTTGGGGAAGTATGTGGAAATGAAACATATGTAAAAAGACCCTCCCAAGATAGTAAGGCACGTTTTGGAGTACAATTAGCAACGGATCCCATAAGAACTCCGAAGTTAAAAGTGCTTCGGCGAGAGTAGTACCAGGTTGGGTGACCGACTGAGAAGTCCTCGCCAAACAAAGCCGTGAGGGGATGATATTGGGTTACGGCCTAATCCCCAGAGCGGACAATATCTTACTGGAAAAAGGGGTCTTTACAAAATTATGATGACTCAGATGCGTACGTATGAGTATGACTGCGGGGCAAACCTCGGGTTGTGGAGTGGATCCCGGACTCGAGTATAGGCGAATCCCGGGTCGTAAAGAGGTGGTCGTCACAATCTCACATCGCTTAGGGAAGTATATGGAAATGAAACATATGTAAGGAATCCCTTCCAAAATAGTAAGACGTGTTTTGGAGTACAATTGACAACGGATCCCATAAAAACTCTGAAGTTAAAAGTGCTTCGGTGAGAGTAGTACTAAGTTGGGTGACCGACTAAGAAGTCTACTCGCCAAACAAAGCTGTGAAGAGAAGATATTGGGCTACGGCCCAATCCCCAGAGCGGACAATATTTTATTGGAAAAATTGATAGTTATAAATACAGTTCGCTTCGTTGAGAACGCATAGTCATATCCCAACTATAAATGTAGTGACATAAAGTAATTGTATTTTATATAATATGATCATTTATATTATTTTTATAATATATGTTAAATAAAGAACAATTAATTTTATCATAATAATGGTCATATATGTATGATCTTAATTCATTGTATTTAGTAGACTCTTATTTTATTTTAATTTATTTTTTGATTTACTCGGTACAGTTTTGTATAAGTTGCATTACATAAACTTTGTATTTTGGGAATAAATTAAATGAGTAGCTGAGAATGCTAACATTGATACAATGAAATCTATAATATAAGATTCCCTTGTTTGTTAGTTCAGAGATTGAATAATTAGCGTGCAAATTTATAAATATTATGAATTAATTATTCAATTAAAAACTAATGGCAGTCAATGATAAATATGTAATATAACAGGTTAACGGATTTTATACTTAGCTCTATTATGAATCTTAATGGAAGATTAATACATATATAATGACTATATCAATTGACATTACTTTGAGTAAATATACTTTATAGTTGTAAGAGTGCAATTCTAGGTATTTAGTAGAATTACTCTAGAGTTAATAATTATGTTATTTAATATAAAGAGTTTATATGAATTAATAAATATTATTGGAGCTTAGGGCTATAGGTCCATCGATCCCTCTATTATCTTATATCACTATTTAATTTTCATGTTACAAGAATAAATATATCAATGATTAAACATGATTAATCATTTATAGACACTCAAATGAATATATTATGATTCAAAATATATAAATAGTTTTTACATTTTGAATTTAAAATAAAATATTTCATTAGATGAGATTGTTTTAAGATATTTGAATTAGATTTGAATAATCTTATTAGATGAGATTTGACCTTCAAAATTAAATTGAAGTTAGTTATTTAACAAACTATCAAATCAAATTTTTAAAATTTGAATAAAAGTAGATCTGAAAATTCTGATCAGATTAGATTTGATCTACAATTGATTTATAGTTTGTTTATTATTTAAAAGTAGATCTGAAAAATCTCATAAGATGAAATTATATTGAAAAATTATTTTTATAAATATATTCTAAAAACTGTTTTTAGATTATATGATTAGTTGATAAATTGATTTATTAGAAAAATCAACTGCTAATCAAATCTACTATATTTGATTAGTTAAGATTTATTTTTTAAAAATTAGTTTTTATTAAAATAAATCAGAAAAATTATTTTTAAAACAGATTTATAAAATTGTCAAATAAGATTTGACATAGACGGTGGAGAAGAGAATGGTCGATGAAAAATAAGAGATATAGATCTAATCCCTAGAGAAAAGGTGTGACCTTTCCGTATTCTGTTTTAGAAAAACGTTTTCTAAGATCGAAGAGAGACGTCTCATGTGCTGAGAATACGTCTCTTCACAAATATAAGAATGTGTTGTTCTCATAAGTCGGACGCCTACACGTTAGGAAATTTAAGTCTAAAGATCTTCAAAGAAAACTCGACGGTTTATAAATTTTCGGGAAAAATACTTGATTCTGAGTTAACGCTGTTAAGATCAGACGAGACTACCTGAGCAAAAACGTTTTTCCAAGAGGTATTTTTTATTATTCCACAATCTAAATCTAATAATTTTTTTCAATATAAATTGTTTACATGTGAAAAAAATACATATTTATCAAAAATAATTTTTTTTAGACTAACGAATCAATTTATGATTTTTTGGTGATTTTAAAATAATTTTAAAATTACAGGGTAACGCATGTTACTATTATTATGAATAATAGTGAACGTAATAACCATTAAAACTAACATGGAGACTGCAACAAGCCAAAGAAGCAACACAAAGAAACAAATCCAAAAGTGCTGACCCACCTGGTTGGCAAATTCAGTCCCTAACCGCAATTGCACCGAGGATCTTCAAACCTAGTCTCTTTTTTTTAAAAAAATTTTTATTATATTCTAGTGGACAGTACGTGCACCACAGGTAAGCGTCGTATTGGATACATTTTATGTAACGACCCCTTATCCCTGCAAGATATTGTCCGCTCTGGGGATTGGGCCGCAGCCCAATATCCTCCCCTCACAGCTTTGTTTGGCGAGAACTTCCCGGAAGGTCACCCAACCTGGAATTGCTCTCGCCGAAACACTTTTAACTTCAGAGTTCTTATGGGATCCGTTGCCAATTGTGCTCCAAAACGCGTCTTGCTATGTTGGGAGGGTCTATTTACATATGTTTCATTTCTACATACTTCCCCAAGCGATGTGGGATTGTGACGACCCCCTCTTTACGACCCGTCACCTTCCGGTTCGCCCGCGCGAACGTACCGCCATCCGGGTTCCGGTTCGTGCAGCCATCGTACACATACTTACACATTCGGGTCATCACAATCATCCCCTCTCGGGGGCCCAACGTCCTCGTTGGCCACATTTTCGGTTGGGTACAGGTTCTGATACCATTTGTAACGACCCCTTATCCCTGCAAGATATTGTCCGCTCTGGGGATTGGGCCACAGCCCAATATCCTCCCTTCACAGCTTTGTTTGGCGAGAACTTCCCAGAAGGTCACCCAACCTGGAATTGCTCTCGCCGAAGCACTTTTAACTTCAGAGTTCTTATGGGATCCGTTGCCAATTGTGCTCCAAAACGCGTCTTGCTATGTTGGGAGGGTCTCTTTACATATGTTTCATTTCCACATACTTCCCCAAGCGATGTGGGATTGTGACGACCCACTATTTACGACCCGTCACCTTCCGGTTTGCCCGCGCGAACGTACCACCATCCGGGTTCCGGTTCGTGCAGCCATCGTACACATACTTACACATTCGGGTCATCACATTTTACACGTTGGTTCACTTGATCATCATCTCATAGCTAGAACTGGCAAACGTAGAAACTGAAAGAGGGACAATAAACTACTACTACTCAGCTAATAATCTAATTGAGCCACATAGGAATTTGTCAAACACGAAGACATTACTTCTACCTCTTGCATACGCATCACTTGGTTCATCCAGATCATCTAGGTTTGACTCTGTACTTGCCCACTCTTTTTAATGATTCGCTGCAGAAGCAAAAGTCCAATGTATGAACATTGGTTCTCTTGATTGCTCTTACTTTGCAGATACTCTAAAAAAAAAAAAAGTACTGGCACAAAATTTAAGATGAGATTAGTAGAATCACTTACAGTTTATTTGGAAAAAGTACTTAAAACTCTGCTAGTAAAGAATTTCATAGACAAAAAATTCCTCCAAGCAGTGATACAAATAATTAGCAATCAAAAAACTTTAATTTGTTGAAGTATGATAAACTCAGATATTTTCCATAACCATGATTGAATCAACTTAGAGACCATGTAATTGCTTAAACCCCTGGAAGAATTGCTCGACAAATTATGAACAATATTGAACCAACATTATACTGAAAATTGGATAGAACTATTAACTTGAAAATAATTAACTTTCAGGTACCTACCTAAACAAATATTAGTCATAGTAGTATAACGTGAGAGTATCATTTAATTTGCAATCAGTAATTTTACAGAATCAAAGGTAAAAAAAGAAGCAAAATTGAAAAACCAATGCAAGTATCCAATCGCTTCATTACGTCTCATTTAATTGAGATGAAGTAAGTATTTATAGTCGTATTTCTCCGTCATTGGCTGCAATAAGTCTGCGTATATCTTCATAAGCTCGCTTGGTGATCTGAAAGAAAGGTCTTGTGTTTATTTATTAAAGGAAATTCTAATAAACAAATATTAAAAACAAAGCAAATGTCGACGTAGTAGAATGAGATGAGTTGAACCTCAATAGAAACCACCCACGTAAATTCACTTTTGGAATTATCACAAATTCAATAACATGTAATTAAGACTAGAGAATAAATGCATTCAAGAATCTAAAAATAACTACCACACATCTTAGACAAGTCATTCTAGTCGAAGTTGCACAAACAAGAAATGAAATTCGGTTTTTCTTTATCAGACCGATATTCTCGGTTCGCTTTTTGGGTTTAATGACACAAAATTACTAAAATGAACCGGACAATTATAACTCTAATTTCCTAACCCTGTTCAGCCTATTCTTTAATCTATCGACAGTTCATATCTTTCACTCTCTTTCTCCTCAGTTCTCTCTCAAGTCGCCGCTGAGTCCTCGACAGTCGACAGACGCCTCTCGATTATTCTAGACACTACCGTCGCACTCTCTCTTCGACCCCCTTTTCCTTTGTCAGCCTGTGAAGGACGAACCGACGAAGGTAAGCTCTCTGCTCTTTGCCTCTTTCAGTTTCTGTATTTTTGCGGGGCTTCTTGATACCGTTCCTGTGAGCCTTGCGGGACTGGTTGTGCGCTGTATGATTTTTCGATTTGGCCATATCTACATTACGCATAGAAACAACACAAATTAGATGAGCACAGAACGACAGTAGCTTAGATCCAGAAACGGAAAATAGATCGGAATACAAATGATAAACCAGGAAATTTTCGGTGGCTCTGCTACTCCAATCGCCAGGATTTCTTTTACCCCTTTTATTTGAACTCGGGAAAAACCCTAGCTTCGGTTTGAATGGCCGAAAGTCTTGATGGACAATGTGAAATCAGGCTTGGGTTCACCACCTGGGCCGCCATGGATATTATACATTTCGTAGGAGCGTTTTGGATATTATGAATCTTTATTGATTAGGAATATGACTGCTTTAGATTTATGAATGTTATGTTAACTGTATATTTCTTTATTTTGATTTTTTTAGTAAAAAAATTATTTCATGTTGGAAAGGACTAAAACCATAATCTTAGACAATTAAAAAAATAAAAAATGATTAAAGCAAAATGAGGAAATCTTTCCATGGATGGTAGAACATGGGAGGTGGGAGACTTGCAGTGAGAGACGAGAGAAATGATAAAATTGACAATTTTTTATTTATTTGAATAATTCAAAGAAATTACAATCTTTTAATTAAGAATTATGTATTTTTTTATTCATTATCTTAAAAATAACTCTAAATAAAAAAATTGATAGCAACCGAGCTAGGATCAGTTCTAGCCCTAATTGGCCTCCTTTTTCATCGACTGCCGTCTCCTCTTCTAGTCCAGTCCAATCCAAACCTTGCCCCTGTAATCCACTCCACCTTTTGAGCTTTTGTTTGTTTGTTGTTGTTGTTGTTCTCCTATCTCTCTCTCCATCAGGAAATTCTGGGAAGAGAAGCGACTATAGTTAGTATGGTGCTCGGAGGCGAAGATGCGGAGCAAATGCTCCATAAGACGAAGCATAAGGGAAAGCATGACAAGCCCAAGCCTTGGGACGAAGACCCAAACATCGACCGGTGGAAGGTTGAAAAATTTGATCCCGCTTGGAATGCTGGTGGCATGCTCGAAGTCAGCTCATTCTCCACTCTGTTTCCTCAGTATAGAGGTGAAAATATTTATGTTCTCTTTGTTTTTTTTTCCAGTACTATTTGTTTAAATTGATAAATCATAGTTTGTATGCTAGCACAACCATTACGATTTTCGTTGTTCCGAGGTTGTCTTTTCTTATTATAAGCCATAGCTATTATGTTTTTGATTTATATGATAACTTAATAGCCTACTTGCCGTGTTTTATTCATATTATTTTCACGGGTTGTACGTATTATGTTTCAAAAATTTGATGTGCCCTCTTCTTTGGGATGCCTCGACAAGTTTCCTCCTAATCATCATATTTTTGTTTCTGACTTTTAATCATTGACATATCTCTGTTTAGAAAAATATTTGCAAGAAGCTTGGCCAATGGTGAGATCTGCTCTCAGCGAGCATGGCATTTCATGCGAATTGAATCTGGTGAGTATTCGTGAAATTCAGTTGAAAGCTCTTTTTGGTTAGTCATAGTTGTTCTGGTTTATGATTTATAGTGAAAATGATTATTCACTGACTAGTTCCTTATTTAACTAACCAAATAGTAAGTTCACTAACTAACATTTGCTCAATCAATGGGATAGTATCGCCTGATGCATATGAGAGATGAAAATTTTTCTTCATTTGTCTTTGTTGTTAAAAGTTATGACCTTTGTATGTCCTAAGGAAAGTCTGAAAATGGGTGGAAATAATTTAGGGCTGAAACAAACTTTTAGTGCTTGAAATTTTAAAATTAAATATGGCTGGTTGAAATTTTTTCTTGGTTCATTCTTTCCGTGTTTTTATCATTTTCTCTTGCTAGGTTGAGGGGTCAATGACAGTTTCAACATCCAGAAAGACCAGAGATCCATATATTATTGTTAAGGCTAGAGATCTTATTAAACTTTTGTCAAGAAGTGTTCCTGCCCCTCAGGTATTTTTCTCTTTTTTTTTTTTAACACATTCAAGATGCCTTTCAGTCATTGTAAATTGTAGACCTTTCCACACGGATATTTTTATTCTTGGTCAAAAATTTTGATTTGGATTATTCTGATGCTTCAATTATCATATTTTTTGTGCTGTTACTCTAATTAAGTACATTTGTATCAGGCAATAAAAATATTAGACGATGAAATGCAGGGCGATGTTATTAAGATTGGAAACCTGGTCCGTAACAAGGTAAACTTCAGTTTTGTGTAAATGCTCATAAAACCATTGATTATGTGGCAAACTTGGAGAACATATCTTTTTTTGGTGGAATAGTTGGAGAAGATATGGATTGAGAGATCTTGTGTAAGCTATTAAATATTAATCATTTTATTTAGAATGTAACTGACTATGATTTTGAACAACATCATTAGTTTTACATTTTTTGGTGTAAATCATTTAACATTTTTAGTTGTAAATGCAAATGATTTAATATTATGTACTGGAGACATGATACAATTGTCAAACTCTACGTTGCAAGTGATAATTCATCTAACCAAGTATAAAATGTTCTTAAACTTTCCCTACAGTTTTTCATTTACAGTCTTTTACTTTTTTTGCTTCCAGGAGCGACTTGTTAAACGTAGACAGCATCTCATGGGACCAAATGCTTTCACATTGAAGGTGAACGATGCTTTGATATCATGTCTGGTCTTGGTGAAGATGTATCTAAAATTCTTTGACTAACTCATTTCCTGCTTTTTTATTTATTTACAGGCACTTGAAATATTGACAGGTTGCTACATTCTTGTCCAGGTAGTAGCCTTAAGAGAGTAGTATATGATACTTTTCGATGGAATGGTGTGCTTACTTTCCTATGTTAGTCTTACTAACTTTTCATCATAAAGGGCAATACAGTTTCTGCTATGGGCTCGTTCAAAGGTTTAAAGCAAGTAAGGAAGGTAGTGGAAGATTGTATTCTAAATAAAATGCATCCTCTGTACAATATTAAGGTGAATTTTCTGGCTTATATAATTTGCATACTATTTATTGTCTTAAAGATCCCCGAACATCTTTAAGTGTGATTTTTTATCTTTTAACTCTCTCTTTGTCTCAAGCAGATTCTCATGATGAAAAAGGAACTTGCCAATGATCCTGCCCTTGTAAATGAAAACTGGGATAGATTTCTTCCTAAATTTAAAAAGTAGGCTTCAATTCACTGATTAAAGTGCTAAATACGTGTATTGCACTGTTCCTATTAGTAATATTATTTTACTCTATCGGAACGTTTTTAACTTTTTCAGGAAAAATGTTAAACAAAAGAAGGTTAAAGGTAAAGAGAAGAAACCATACACGCCTTTTCCTCCTCCTCAACCACCCAGTAAGGTTAGATTATCTGCTGATTTTGTCTTATAATTGTTCTGATTAGTCTTCTAGTGCAATTGTCCCCTGTATGCTCTCTTTGCATTTAAAGTAACTAATATGCTATTTGGTTTTGTAATTGTTGTAACGCAAATTTGTAATATGAAGCAACATTTCTTACAGATGAAATAAAATGTTGCAATGTTTTCAGATTGACTTACAATTGGAGAGTGGTGAATACTTTTTGAATGAAAAAAACAAAGTAGCAAAGAAATGGGAGGAGAAGAAAGAAAAGCAAGCAGAAAAAACCGCCGAGAACAAAAGGAAAAGAGAATCTTCATTTCTTCCTCCTGAGGTTTGTAATATTCTTTTACACATTGTGCTCCAATATGGCTGATTAGAGTTCAATTAACATTGTTTACCATTTCAGGAGACAATAAGTCAGCAATCTAAACCTGAAGATAGTGAAAATGATTTGAACGCCATTGCCATGTCTCTCAAGGTACCAAGGGTTGATCTAATTCTCAAATGTTCATCTTATTGTGAACATAATCAATATCCCCACCAACACTGAGGCCCCGCCGAGGCCATTTAAGTGGGAAAATCATGCCGCTGTCTCAATTTTCTGTTTGATTAATTGCATGTATTTGGATATTTTTGCAGAATAAAGCCAAGAAACTTGGGAAGCGAAAATCTGATGAGAATATAAATCCGGAAGATTATTTTGCAGGACCCAGTGTGCAGAAGCCTGTAAGAAAGAAGAAGAGGTCAGTAGTGGATTAAAATATAAATGATAGCTGAGAAGAATTGGATTGCCTTGGTAAGGTCTTTCAATATGTAGTCTCGAAACAGAGATGTAGGACTTTGAATGGGTATTAGTCTTTCAATATGTAGTCTCGAAACAGAGATGTAGGACTTTGAATGGGTATTAGTGTTGGTGGGGATTTTATCAAAGTGCCTAATATACACCATTTTAGTGGGCATTTCAAGCTTTATAAATGTCATTAGAGACCAAACTTACAATTTATTTGCTCCATGGAATGAACCAGGTGAGGTGATGCTAAAATTGTTGTTTTTTTCTGAGTCCACTCCGAGTAGTGCCTGTATTTTGTTCTTTCTAAGGTAATAATACGCACTGTTATTGCGGGGATGAGTAATTGATAAAAAGTTTTCTGAACCTATACAAAAACAGTGACACTGACACTGACGTTATATTTATTTGCTTATCTTATTTTTTAAAAATTTTTGAATGTATTTAATGTAATAAATTATTTAATTATAATTTATTTTATTAATTGTCCGTTAATTTATCAATCAATGAGCATGTTTAGAGTATAATAATTTATCAATCAATCAGCATGTTTAGAGTATAATAAGAAAAAAAACATAGTATTATTTATATGACACCAACACATGACAGTGTAACAAGCAAATTGAACAAGAACGAGCAGCGCATCCTTTATTCTTCAACCACAATTCTATAATATATTCTTAAGCCAAGGTGTTCACGATTCAAAGAGGGGCGGCCCTCCATTCAAAGAAAACGAGGGTCCAGAAAAGCTAACACAAATAAAATTGGGTGTCGAAGATGCTAAACTTTTCACAGAAATAAGCCGTCTCTATGTTTCAAATAAAATGAAAAAGTCGTAGCAAAAGTCAATCTCAAGTATTCTTACTCAGAGGCCAGAAACAAAAACAAGACATGGTTGATTAAATGTAGTTGAAAATAATCAGAACAACACTTAATAGCTAGTCCTCAAAATCGGAGAGTGGTGTCAGCAACTTTTATGGCGGCCTGTTATCCATCTTCAAGTGGGTCAGACGACATCATATCCCAGTTATCAATCACGCACTGTGGAAAAGCTTGGCCTGAGGTTGCAGCCCGCAAAGTGCCGGAGAAACCAAAGGACTCAACCACTGGGAGGTAGGCCTCGATGTTGTACAGAGGAGTCCCAGGCCTCTGCATTTCTTCAAACACATGCCCACGTTTCTGGTTAAGAACGCTATAAATACCTCCAAGTACCTGATCAGGTGCTTGGATCTCCACCAAATAGACAGGCTCGAGAAGTCAGGGCTTGGCTGTCAGTTGGGAAGCATAGATGTAACCTGACCACCTCCTCTGTGGATCGCATCAGCGTGAAGAACCACATTACAAACTTCAAAACATATGCCCCTCATGTTTTCTTCACACAAGGCACCTTCTTTTGATGCCCCACTGGAATCCAGCAACTACGGAGTCCTTGATTTCATTGAGATACTGAACTCCCTTGCACATATCCACAACCATATTGGGCCCAGTTGTTTCAGGGCCAAAACACCAAATCTTTTTGGCAAGATCATTGTCCAAAATTTTTGAACGCACTTTTGGGTCATTTCTTGGGCCGATGCGACCATCATCAATTGCCTCAGCAAGTCCATCTTCCATTGGACGGGCTTCCATGTACAGTCGGTTATGTTTATTGGGCGACTTATGACTGTTCGACAAGATTTCTCAAGAACAGTCTCACGGAATGAAACAACAGGATCAGAATTCACAATTTCTGCACCACCCATGAAGTCCTCCTGCAAATCCTTCAAACAGATTTCGAGGTGCAATTCTCCAGCACCAGCAATAATGTGCTCTCCAGACTCTTCAATTGTACAAACAACCATAGGATCTGATTTTGCTAAACGTTTTAGACCTTCAACAAGTTTGGGAAGGTCAGATGCCACCTTGCACTGAACTGCCACACGAACAACAGGTGACACTGAAAATTTCATTGCTCGGATTGGGTGTGCATCCACTTCCTTCTCATTGGTCAAAGTAGCATTCTTGGTGATGAACTGATCAAGCCCAACCATGGCAACAGTGTTTCCACAAGGAACATCCTCAACCGTTTCTTGCTTCTTTCCCATCCAAATGACAGTTCTTTGAACACTTTTAACCAACAAGTCTTTTTTCTCACCGGGACATAGTTTGTTATGGAAGGGGCCTCCATGAAAGGCTACAAAGCTGGGTCGAACGTAGCAAAAGAAGGAAATGCCAGCCCAAACCCAATTAATATGTTGATGATGTGGCCAAACCGTTAGAGAAGAACACCAATATAATGAGTAGCGATGCAGAGTGTGGAGTGGTTGATTTGTCTGTTTTCCTTTTACTTTTATCTTCCTTTTCTCTTTTCTTTTCTTTGTAAATGTTTGGAAGCAATATTGAAGAGTAACTTTGCTCATTTCTGAGTTGTGAACTCGGGTTACACAACAAGTGGTATCAGAGCAGCTACGATAAAAAAATGACAGAAACCAGAGCATCCACGATTGGAGGGATGGCTGAAACGAGAGCAAAATCATTTGAAGAAATGGTAGCTGTAACACCCGACAACTTCAACCAGGTGACTTCCTAAACTGTATTAACGGTCACGAATATTCAATCTTCACGGTTTAGGGTTTTATGCCAAGCTTAATTAATTACATGTGGATCTAAACTAGGTTGAGTGGTAAAGTTGTAATAATGGAGGATTGAGACCAGTATTTAAAGAAAAAGGAAAGGATTCAAACCTCATTTAAACCACAGTAGCCGACATCCCCAACTCCCGGCGATTTCTTCTCTCCCAAGCTCTCGCTCTCTGTCAGCTGGAAATCCCTCCTTCGACGATCGGTTTCCTTGCTGCTTCTCGGCTACTTTGTGCTCGAGGTACGAGTTTGACAATGTAGTTATCTTTCAGTCGTTAAGCTCTGTTTCAGCTATGTGTTGAGGTTCTGGATTCTTCAATGGCCGAGTATTAGGTAAGGATATTTAAAATCTGAATGTAGTAATGTCATTCCGAATCGATTTTGGACATTAAACAAACAACCCTGAGATATTGCTTATCGAATCTGTCTGTTCTGGGTTTTGGATTTCAAACTGCACAGAGAACTATACTAAGGATTCGGGAGTGACTATAGCTATTAGATCCTAGGATGACTTGTGATTAGAACTAATAGGATTTTGTTTTAACTACTGCAATGTAAATGTTTTAGGTGAGGAAGTTGGAAGAGAAAGGAGCTCAAATCGCTAAGGAGACCAGGTAAGTGAATGAATAGGTTTCTCGGTCATTAGGATCCTACATCAAAGGATGCTAGGTAGAAACTCATATGATGAATAGAAGTTTCCCTTATGTTACTGTCTATTGTTTATGCTGATGATTAGCTCAGTGGTAAAGTTTCATGTCGAATGGTACTCAGTTCTGTAGCTTGATGATTTAAGAATTTTCATGTCCATGCATCATGAATGTTTTATGCATATGAAAATGTTTTAAGAGCATGTCTTCGCATGAATAAGATAAGAATATAAAACTTATGCAACGTGAATTAAGAGAGGGTTGGGGGCGGTTTGGCGTATGTCACTGTCCAAAAGAAGGACCATGATACGACCCGCAAGGGAACTATGTGCACTCTCACTGTCAAATCCCCTTTACCGGCACAAATTCCCTCTTAATCCACATAACTTAACGAAGAATATGATCAATGATATGATGATGAATATGATCAATGACTATGAATGATAGTTAAACTTATTATGTAGGTGAAGAGTTAGCAGGTGAGGATTTTCAGTCCAGAGATGATGTTTAAAGCTGGGTTGCCGAGGATGCTCAATATGACAGTGCAAGGCTGGTTAGGCGATTAAGTCCCTGGTTATGCTCATGTAAGTCAGAGAAGTTTAGATAAACAATGACTAAGTAGAACAGAATTTCTTATAACATGAGATTCGGATTGATGATTTGACTCAAGTCTGATAATGATTTTAAGGATTATTGAATGAGTTTTTTGCTTAAGCTTCGCTATGTGTATTTTGGATGAGTTTATGATTTTACCTCCTTGAGGTTTGTAGTTACTAAGATAAGATTTGGTGATTTGTGGTATTTTCTATTGGATGAAGTTGTTAGATGATTATAGTGTTTTCAATGACTATGAATGATGAATATGATCAATGACTATGAATGATGAATATGATCAATGACTATGAATGATGAATATGATCAATGACTATGAATGATGAATATGATCAATGACTATGAATGATGAATATGATCAATGACTATGAATGATGAATATGATCAATGACTATGAATGATGAATATGATCAATGACTATGAATGATGAATATGATCAATGACTATGAATGATGAATATGATCAATGACTATGAATGATGAATATGATCAATGACTATGAATGATGAATATGATCAATGACTATGAATGATGAATATGATCAATGACTATGAATGATGAATATGATCAATGACTATGAATGATGAATATGATCAATGACTATGAATGATGAATATGATCAATGACTATGAATGATGAATATGATCAATGACTATGAATGATGAATATGATCAATGACTATGAATGATGAATATGATCAATGACTATGAATGATGAATATGATCAATGAACAATGAGATTCGGATTTGAATGATTGACTTCAGGTCTGATAATGATTTTAAGGATTATTGAATGAGTTTTTTTGCTTAAGCCTTCCGCTATGTGTATTTTGGATGAGTTTATGATTTTTACTCCTTGAGGTTTGTAGTTACTGAAGATAAGATTGGGTGAGTTGTGGTATTTTCTATGGATGAAGTTGTTAGATGATTATAGTGTTTTCTGCGTGTGATAGAACCTGGATAAATGCAATCATTCGGCTGACTGTCATCGGCAGATGCTAAAGTGATTAAGCCATCGGATGTGAAGTGCTATTCGTCGTCTAGCGCTACGGTAGATGTAGAGTGTTAAGCCATCGGATGATGAAAGTGCTATTTTGTCGTCTAGCGATCGGCAGATGTAGAGTGTTTAAGTCATCGGATGATGAAAGTGCTAATTCGTCGTCTAGCGATCGGCAGATGTAGAGTGTTTAAGCTATCAGATGATGAGGATGTGATTTTGTCGTTTAGTGACCGGATCATGTTTTAATTATTCACGTGAGAAGCACATGTTCACCGGATGATGTCCTCTTGTTTCATCGGATGATGTAAGAAGTCCCTTTACCGGATGATATAAACATGGTTTTGTCGTCTAGTGACCAGTAGATGTGGTTTTATTCCTCAATCGGCAGGTGCAATCTAAAGGTTTAAGTTTCCCTTCACCAGTCGACACACATTGCACTGCACGCCGGCAGATGTGTAAAGTATTCCCTTGCCGAATGATGCCTAGTGAATTACGTATGACATTTTGAGTTAAGTTATGTTTCAAAAAAAATATGTTACTAAAAATGAGTAGAGTGTGAGCAATAAGAATTAAATGATTAAGAAAGATATGGATTATGTGACGATCCCTCCGGGGCTGTTACAGTAGCAGAGTCGACAGCACAGCAGGAGGCGATTTTGTCCATGCTTACGAAATTGACTCAGTCTCAGTCGAGCACCGGAGTACATCAACCAATGGTAGTTGACCCTAGCCGAAAATCGGTATCGCCAGGATACCACCCTTTGCTGAGAATCAATAGCCCGATCTCTGTCGCAGAGATGGCGCCGACTCTCCAGCATACCGAATCTAGGCAGAAGCAATATATAGGGACCTACTTTTCGCGACAACAGCAAGCAAGGGGAGATTCATCTCTGCCTTCTTCTAGCACACAAGTCGCAGCGGTTGAATCGGGGCCGAGGGCAGCCGAATTCGGAGATTCATCTAATCACAACACGTACTACTCCATTGCTGAAGTGGTGGTGGAGCTCTAGAAATTGGTAGAGTAGAAAATCGGTGAGAACGTTATACAGAGTTCAGAAGATGACCACGCCGGAAAGGAGATTGCACTTGAGAATGACGATTCGACTAACGGTGAGGATACCGATTCAAGATCTGATTGAATGCAGCCCCTGGAACTAGGCAATGGCCTGTGTACCAATCACCAAGACTGCGAAGCACGTCCTGCTCAAATCAAGTTGACAAAAGGTTTTTCAACCACGGAGTTAGTAAAAGGAAAAATGGTGAATGCAGTAAAAGGGTTGAGGTTATACGATAACGTATTCACTGATTCAGAGTTGTCGAAGTTGAATGACCTTGTGAACGCCCTCCGGGTGGCTGGCCAAAACGGAGAACTCTTATGTGAGACCTTTATTTTAGCAGTTCTTATCGTGAGTTCCTCTGAAGTTTTAATTCGTAAGATTCTGAACTATAAATCGACAAGAAAAAAATTATATTATAAGCCTCAATTGTGTATTTTCCTCGATGGGGTGAATTGTGCGTCTCGGATTCTTGACTCAGAGAAAGTTCAACCGCTGTGTCAAGAGCATAAAGACTCTTCAATGGAGGAGGGCGGTGAATGTTTAAGTGATTCGATGATTTGTGACTCTGGTTCACATTTGGTTTCGTTAGAATTTACTAGACCAGATTGTGTCGATGAATATGTGATGTTTGTAAATGCGGGAGATGAGGCTTCAAATGAAACAGAAGACAGTTTGAAATTTCTAGGCAACTCGTTTTATGAAGGGGGAATGCATTTCGAACAAATGAGTGTATTATTGAAGGAGGAAAATATCCATTCATCTACAGTTCGGCGCGTTTGGGGAATTTCTATTACAAATTTGGTAATCTTTTTCCTGGAGACTATTTTGTAGATCTACATTTCTCAGAAATCATACACACAAAAGGACCCAAAGGAATGCGTGTATCTAACGTATACATTCAGGAGGAGAAGGTCTTGTTGGGTTTTGATATTTTTGCTGTTGTTGGAGCTAATGCCACTGCAGTTGGTCGATTCTAGGATTGTGGTGAAGGAGGATAGTGTAATGGTGGTAAGGTTTGAAGGGATTAATGGAAGTCCTGTAGTTAGTGGAATTTGCATTAGCAGAGCACCAATGGGAGCAGTTTCTCAGATTACACAGGATTGTATCAAATGTCACAATTGTGCTTCTGAGATTGAGCTTCCGTCGGCTAAGAAGAAACTCATGCGGGCGAAATCAACAGCCAAACAAGAGAAGAAACTTCAGGAACTTACTTTGCAGTATCAACTAAAGACAAAAGAATGCTACGAAGCATGGATGTCATTGACGGCAGCTGCTGGGTAGCTGGAGAAAGATGAGGGAGCAATTGTCGAGAAGAAGCTCTTGGGTGCCATTAGGGTTAAAGTAAAGGAAGAAGTAGTTGATAAGAAAATGGATGATACTGGCACTGCCAATGGAAGTGGTTTACTAAGAAATGATTCCTCAGTTGGATCACTTACCATGGCAGAGAGGAGTGTGTCAGAGTTGCTGCCCCCTAGCCATCCTCTTCCTATCAAGGTTCCTGGAAAATCTAGTACAGATGGTGCTTCTGCAAATGCTGGAAAAAATGGCAATCTATGCCTCGATGCTTTACCAAAAGCTAAGAAAGCTTTACAAATGCAAAAGGAATTGTCAGAGAAGCTAAAGAAGATTCCCATGTTGAGTAAAACTGCTGCCTCAAACTCAGAAGGTAGCTCAATTGTGGGATTGAAGGAGGCTCCAAAATCACAAGCTGCTAAAGATGGATCATTGGGTTTTACTCCACTAACGTTTGCAACATTACATGCTGCTACTGCCACTCATGAGAATACAACTAGTAATATTAGTGCTTCTGCGACCGTTGCCTTAATGCCTGGTTATGACGCTGAAAAAAAAGGTGATTGGGCAGAACTAGTTGCGGACAACGGGGTCCCAAACAAGGAAGAACCTGTACTCCCTGAAGATGAAGATGAAGATGTTGGAAAAGGGGACGAAAATATTTTGAATAAGGGAGAAGAAGCACTTGCTGATGAAGGCGATGTTTTCAAGAAAGAAGACGGATTACTATCTGCGGAGGAAGATGGTGCTGAAAAGGAGGAGACTGCAAAGGAAGGAAAAACCGAACTAGAGAGGATGACGAAGCTGTACCAAACGACATTAATCCCAAACTCCCTACTGTTGCAGGAGGACCAAAAAGAGTCGAGCTAGAACCACCAGTGGGAGGTGTTGCAGAAGCTGTCCCAAACAAGGACAAAGCAGAGCTACTGGAGGATAAAGGCATACCAAACAAAGGCGCCGGAACAGCATTTGAAGAAGGTAACGAAAACAGAGAGGAACCAGAACTACCAGCAGCCGATGTGAAAGAAAAAGGAGTCGCAGAACCGGAGGACCTAAATGCGGGTGAAGATGACGAAGCTAATACATTAGAGAATGGCGAAGGAGAACTGACAGGAGTTACTGCAGCAGAAGTGCCCACAATATCTTCTCCGTGGCAGAGTGTTGAAGAAGCCGGGTGTCGAAGAGCATATGATTCTGTTGCTCTCCAGATTTTTATCCTTGAGGACAAGGATATGTTAAGGGGGAGGACTGTTATAGAAGGAGCCTCCATGAAAGGCTACAAAGCTGGGCCTAACGTAGCAAAAGAAGGAAATGTCATCCCAAGCCCAATTAATATGTTGATGATGTGGCCAAACCGTTAGAGAAGAACACCAATATAACGAGCAGCGATGCAGAGTGAGGAGTGTGGTTAATTTGTCTGTTTTCCTTTTACTTTTTATCTTCCTTTTCTATTTCTTTTTCTCTGTAAACGTTTAGAAGCAACATTGAAGAGTAACTTTGCTCGTTTCTGAGTTGTGAACCTTGAGTTACACAACATAGTTTGGCCCTAAGATCCTCACTTTCATACCAGTAGCAACTCTTCTAGAGAAAACACGACCAAAAGCAAAGAATTGACCTTTATCGGACGCAGGGATCATCTTAGACATGTAGAGCATAAGTGGTTCAGGGTCACATTTCTAATTGCAGTAGCAAATTGGTCACCAAGGGGACCTTCGTATAAGTTTTCAACATGATACCTTTGAGCCTTGGAAGGAGAGGGAAGATGAAAGATCATAATTTCCACGAGAGCTGTGCTAGCAGGAAGCCAAGTCTGCATGACACGCTTCATCAGCGCCTTACCCATCAACTCCTTCTCATTTGACTTCATAGTCACCCCCAACTTTTCCAGCATAGGCCAAAGCTTATCCTTCTGGTCATTCATGCACGTTGCTATAATTTGCTTGATGGGCTCATAACAGAACTGAACAAATCCACGCTTGCACGTTGTAGTACCTGAATTTTTGGTGGTCCATTTTCTAGTGGCAGGATCAAAGAAGCTTTCACCCCAAAGCCTCTCCATCATCTTTGACTCATCAACACCAAATTTGGAAGCATACATTTTTGCAAAGTTGGTCAGTGTGAAAGCCCAACCATGTAAACCAGCAGAGAATGCCACCGTTCCTTTCTCAGGGTAGACCTGAACGTCACCAAGAAGAGGATCCTCATATGTCGCCATGATCACATTGGCATTTTCAATGACCATCTAGAATGTTTGATAATCTTCTTCTCCATCAACCTGAAGTTCAAGGAAGCACCTGTACATCTTCTTAACTGTCAAAACAGGCCTCATTCTCTCCCCAAGAGCCTGACAGAGCACAGTCTCTGTTTGGATGCAAACACCTTCAATGCAATTTACCACCACCAGTGCTCCATCAGTGATACGCAGAGCAGTGGTGACCTCAGAGGAGAAGTCAACATGTCCAGGAGAATCAATAAGATTTATAAGATACTCATTTCCAACTCGCTCTCCCTTGTAGTTCAAGGATTCATCGGACATTTCATAATATAATGAAATTCCAGTGGACTTAATAGTGATACCACGTTCTGCTTCATCTGCTCGTGTTTCTGTCATCCTAACATCACCTGCAACCTCCTGAGCAATAATACCAGCAGCAGCCACAAGTGAATCGGTAAGGGTCGACTTTCCTGAAACACAATTATTTTCCCCTTAAAATCCAACACATAAATAAAAATATTTAATATTGAGAACCAAAATCAGAAATAGCAGAGCTACTATATTACGGCAGTACTCAACCAAGCAATGCATGATCTAATAGAAAACACGGACCACAGGGAGCTCAGCAAAGCATTAAGTGGCACCAGATACATTAGACTACTCCAAACAACTAAAGAATTTTCTTTTCTCATTTGATAAACTTCCAGAATTTTAATCTTATTTGATATAGAAATTTACTGAGAATAAAAAAAACTATAGAATTCATTGTTTAGCACAGACCAGTCTCCCTAAATATCAGGTTTAATATCAGAAATGATGCCATTATTAGCTATCTCAAATTTGACACACTGTTTCTAGAACAGGATCTAAGCCAACGAACTCCATAATCAGGAGACTCATTAATCTTTTTTTTTTTTTTTTTTCTAGAAATTAGCAACCTTGCTTCCTTTGATAAGTGGCAAAGGATAAAAATGATAAGCATACCATGATCGACATGTGCAATAACAGACATATTCCGAATATTGTGCTTCAAATCCATAATTTTGTGAAGCTCCTCCGCTGTAAACTTCACCTGAACATTTAAAAAAAATTGCATTCAATCAAATTTCATGGGAAGAAAACAAAAACAATAAACAAAACTCACCAATTTGATTTGTCTTTAATTAACAACAATAATCAGTCGATCAACTGCAAAGAGAAACCATGTTAGATATAACAAAACACTGTTCAAACATATAAACTCCAGGAAAAATAGATTATCCTGACTTTTAAATGCCCAGGTTTGCAGATATTATTTACAAAAGCGTTCGTTAAGAAGCTATTTACGAAAAAAAAAAGATAACGATTTCATCTAACTACACCTCGAGACAAATAATTGAGAATTGAAAATACAACATGACTTGCATGCTCAGGTTTGCAGAAATTAATTGCATGAGCGTTAATTAAGAAACCATTTATTCAAATTAAAAAAAAAAAAAGACCAAAGATTTCGACACGATTTCATCCAACTACACATTGAGACAAATAAAACTGAGAATTAAACATAACAAAATATAACATAAAACAGAAGTCCGAGACATCTGTTGTAAGAAATTATAACCAGTGTCCATGGAGCTCTATCTATAATTTCAGGTCAAATTAAATGTTGAAAACACTAAATCAAGTATCAAGGAAGGACTGATACTTCACAAATAGCTTTAAAATTATATACATATGATAAAAGAAAAAAGGAGATTCAGAAGTAGTAAAACATCGAATTGAATCCCAATCCCAGATCTCACGTCAACCGAGAGCAGAAAAAGAAGCAAAAGAACCGTATGGAAAGAAGAAGCAGAAGAAAAGAGAGAGGAAAATTATGCAACACAGAGATCGAGAGTGCAGGGAGAGGAAAACCTGTTAAGAAGAAGAAGAAGAAGAAGAAGATAGCACAGAACTGCCCGCAGCCTTCAAAACTAGCGGTTGGCACGGTCCGGATAGGTCTGGTTCCGATCTGGGATCGGAACTGGACCGAATCTTTTGGGATTTTTATCTCGGTCCCGGAACCAGCCTCGTGAGGGACCAGACCGGAAATTTCGGTCCAATCCCGATTCGGTATCGGTTCCTCCTACCAAAATTTTAATATTTTCTTTTATTTAAAAACGATAAATTTTTAACCTACAAACTATCTAAAATAAATCCAACTATCTAATATACAAATTAAATAAAACTATATAACATTAAAATGAAATTTAAGAAACAAAATTCATCATCCAAAACAAATTAAACTATTTAACATACAAATTAAATCCAACTATCTAACATTAAAATGAAATCTATGAAACAAATTAATAACCCAAATCAACAAACAATTATTTAGTGATACGATGACCAAAAATTAACCCCTACGTATAAATAAATATGCTGAAATTCTTTGGCAACAGTCAAACAGTAATAAATAAACATGGGTAATGCACATCTTGCCTCTTACCGTCGAGCGTTAGCCGAAGGTGAAGTGCGCGAGTCGCGGAGATTGAGAGGCGCAGTGCTTTGACGGCGATGGCGATTGAGCGTTGCTGCGTGCCTACGTGCATGTCTACGTGCTGAGAGTGAACACTGAATAGTGAGCACTGAGCTGAAGTTGCTACGTAGTGCTGAGTGCGTGAGGGTTGACTCCGAGAGTGAGCACTGAAGAGTGATCGAAGTCGAACGGCGAGAGCGAATTGAGTCTTCTCTTCTGAGTTCTGATAGTGAGTGAACGTCACGAACCCTAACTAGTAACTGAACTTCTGAGTTCTAAGAGAGTGGGTGAATCGTGACCGTCGTGAGCCCTAAATCAAAAGCCTAAACTTGAAGGGTCCGGTTCCCGGTTCAGTTTCGAGATTTTAGTATCCAGACTGTGGATCGAACCGAAATCGACGAGATTTTTAGTGGGAGAACTGGTCATGGATCGAATACCTTGGAGGACCGACCGAAACCTTCTGTCTGGTTCCTGGTTCTTGGTTATTGGTCCAGTCCTACCCACCTCTATTCAAAATGAGCGAAAAAAAGGCCGTTAACGTTGCTTGAAGTCTTTATAGGAGTTGAGTTTTCATATTTCGAGCGCGGGAGCTAGGGTTTCTTCATGGGTTGGGCCGAGACGAGAAAGCCTCAAAGGAAGCCCACGTAGTAGGCCCAAAGCGATTCATTCCAAGTTCCAACCATCCACTTGATCTCGATCTAGTAAGTGACGAGGCAATTGAAAACAAAACTTCGTTGAAAAGGAGTGAGAATATAGATTTATCGTAGTTGAACACTACCGAATTAGCAGTATAACAATATTGAAAGAGATTTGATATTTACTCTGTAATTTTACACCATGACCCGACAAACATTGATTGATGCAATTAATGATTTATTTAAATTATTTATAATTTATTATATTAATTACATTAATCAATATTTATTAAGTATAAGATTATGAAGTAAATATAGTATTTTTCATTCTTTAATGCACAATGCAAGAAAAAAGAAAGCTACGCAATCTTACATATATATTTTTTATAATATCTAGTTAATATTGAATTTTTTAAAGAAAAAAAATCTGAACCTAAAGTGCACACTTAACCATTCCAATACGATGCCCTAAAAAGCATGCCACGTAATTTCAAATCGCTTGGAAAGAGCATTATACTACACCCCAAACTCTTCACTTAATTCTAAAGTAAACCATAAGCCATAAAAATATCATCATGGACCTCAAAAAATTCATGACGGGAGTGTTACCAAAATAAAGATTTTCAATATACACTTTCTTACTAAGACGAGAGTGGTGCTAGATTTGCATTCTAATTTTACATTATAATCTCACATCATACTGTAATGTTTCCATATCACATTTATTATGATATAATAATTATAAATATTTAAAAAATTACCGAATGAAACCTCGCAAATGTCACGTCTGTCATATGAGAATAAATAAAAATATAAATGTAAAACTACCGAAGGTCAGTGCTAGGACCCACCTTGGACATCCTTGATGTGTTGCGGAGAAATGAGAAATTCGCTTAAAAGGACCAAGAACAACCGCGTCGGAAATTGTATAGATACATTCCAAATAGGCTATGTAACTAAAATATATCATGGACAACCATGATTATTTATTCTATAGTTTTGACTAATTCAGAATCAATAACCTAGATCTATGAATTTATACAGCGAAAAAAAGCCGGAAAAAAAAAGGCGATTACCCATTGTCACACAACAACAACCCCTTTTGAATGTCACATTATTGAAAAAACCAAAACTAATGTTCACAACATTTTCCGTATGGAGTCTGATTTCTGAGCAAATGGCATACATTAAACCAAGAAAATATAAAGATACATAATCATATAGAATGAAGGGAAGTTGTAAAATTCCCTCACCATTAACAGATCAAATGAATTTTGGAGAAAGCTGCTACATACGTTCAAAAAAGTAATGGGAGAGAAGTTACTTGGCCTTTTTATGGAGGATAGAGGTTCGAAATTCAGCATCTTCTCGGATGAAAGACCACCAAAGGTAGGTCAATGGAATGGTGGTAGCGTGCCAGAGGGCGTGGGCATCCACAAATCCTTGAAACGGAGGGAAATAATAGATTTCTAGGAGCATTGCGAGGCCACCTCCTACGACGACTACCCACAATTTCCAACGAGCAGGATGGCGAGTCAACCCCGCCCAAATTGCCCAAATGAGAAGTTGAGCAACACCCATGGTTACACACACTATCATGTTCCATCCTGTAGAATGTTATTCACATGGTTAGAATTATCATTTGCAATGCATTAGACTGTGCCCTTGCATTCTTGTAATATTAGTAAAATATAGCAAAACAACACATAAATCTTATTTAATTTTAACTTTTCTCTCCTTCTATGTGTTCGAAAGCTCTACAAACAAGTGTCCACCAATATAATGCCAGTTTATTTAGAATCAGCTCCAATTATTAGCTATCTGGACGACATAATCCAAAAAATAAGACCTTCACATGGTATTAGTTATCTAGCGACTCGTTGTCGTGAACGAGGTTATGGCAACTACACAAACGAAAGACAATGAATGTTTTTGTCACTGAAATAATACACAAGTGAATAAATTAAATTAGCAAACTTTGCGAGAAATTCCTGCTGTCAGGCTTAAGTCTTAGAATCTTAGAATCGAGGGGAACAAAAGAGGGGAGAGAAAGGAAAGTATCCATGTGAAAAAGAGATCATAGATAAAGATGGATGAAAATAAAATTTGATGATGGCTGGCATAGACCTTATGTTCATCTTCAGGAAAATTGTATAGCGTGTAAAGATAAATGTCAATATTTCAGCTTTTGGATTGAAGATTGTCTAGTGTTGGAAATTATTCTATATCATATTATGACTGAATAGTTGATTTATTAGGAAAGTTGTTTAAAGATTTTATTCCTAGAATATTTTTAATTAGATATTTTAAGATTACGTTAAAAGTTCATTTATTTTGTGAAAAAATGATGCGGCAAAAGATAACATACCATAATCTAGAGTGTAGAAGTTGAGGTACAATATATGGGTCGTGACAAAAGCAATGAGGGGGGCAGAAATCATAACTCTGGCCGCCTCCTCCCTCACATTAAAACTTCTCAGTACCGCAAGAACAAGTGAGAACCCAAGTAATGCCACGGCAGATGAATAGTCCAGTTTTTCAGTTAAATCTACATCACTGCCAGCAGAGTGTGGTACAAAGTAAAGATAAAAGAAATACAAAGTTAAACAGCAAAAACACAAATGTTCTGCTGTGAAGTTTGCCTACAATCTGAATATAATATCATAAAAGAAAAAATAAAAAAACTCACCGACTATGAAAAACCATACTCCAGAACCAGGAGTTCATTGAAAATAGCCCATATATGTGCCACAAAAAGGAATACTCGTAATATGCTTTCTTGTTTGGTTTCAGGGGCAGCTTATAGTATATAAGTATGAAAAAGGATAACCACCCATGGAAATGCATTGAAAGATTGAGGGCAGAGAAAGCTACAGAAACAGGTTCCTAAGCAAGTAAACACAGCAAAAATATAAATTACATATTTATAAAAAGATTTTGAATCAAGTCTTTACGTAATTAGTGCATTTATAGCAAGGCTATGGAAAACATACCTGAATGCCATAGATACGCATGAAGGGCCATTTACCATGATATTTAACAGGACCATGACCAAGTGCCTCTCGCTCGATTTCTCTATTGAGCATACAATAATAACGGCAATCACTTTGGCAATCCCATTTTTTCCACCTCAAATGAAGTTGTTCTTGCATATACCAAGGACGTTCAATAGATACACCATCTGATGAGGATTTGCAAGGAGGAAAACATGTTTCACCTGCACATCCTGTTTCCTCACATTGTTTTACGCAGTTCCTAATAATACGACAAATATGAAAATAGACCCTTGATCATTTAAAATTCTTTACACATGTTGGGGAAAAACTAGATCCTTCAAATGAAAATAAATGCAGCAAGAATGATGTCAGATTACGTGGAATAAGAACTGACAACTAATAGAGCTCATCTCCAAGCATCCATTCTCTTGGGATTTAGCTAATATGTTATAAGAAGAAAAACTAACATTATGAAAGAGCAAAGAAATTTATTTTCTGAAACAAAATGATGTCAATAAACCAATCAGACAGTTGACATTGACAAAAATTCACAGTAGAAAAATAGTTTTGTGCATGATATACAAGCTTAATATAAGATGCAGATGACAAACATGAACTAGCTCATCCTAGTTTTGTGCATGATATACAAGCTTAATATAAGATGCAGATGATAAACATGAACTAGCTCATCCTAGCCCACTATGAGAGCGCACGATGGATTTGTATTAAGGAACTACTCTGAAAGTTATGAAAATTTAATCGTTGCTTGACGCCATTTAAAAACATTTTTACCATTTATCACTCTTAGCACGCTCACTTCCAAAACCCAATTGACTATCTGACCAGAATAACTTTTATAGCCATAGGACAGAACAACAAAGCAAACTCTGATCTCATCACGTATGAAAGTTATCTGGTTTAAAGGAAGAATACATCAAGCTGTCATGCTTCCCTTGTATTAAGAAAACATACCAATATTCAAGTAGAATTTCCTAGTAGACATGCCTTGGAACCAATAAGTTATCCATGCAGAAGAAGCATGTGGACATATAACTCAACGAGAAGAAATACATCTTATAAACCATGTTGAAAACAGGTATACTGAAATGAAAACTCAATATTTTCTGCGTTTCATTATATCATATGTCATCAGAATTAGCAAACGCAACTTAAAACAAGAAAAGATTCAACAGTATCATGTTAGACAATTTTCTGCTCTGATATACACTATTCAACTAGCTGCACGGGTAAGGTCAAGGACGCTCATGCTAAATTAGTGAAAACGATTCATATAAAGATTATCCATTAATCCATTGAGATGATGATTGTAGACAGGAAAAACAAGCACAACTAAGGACGATACGTAAATGTTAACTAAAGTTAATGAGTACACATAAGCGTATCCATATCAGTAGCTCAGTTGCTTTCAGGTTGCAGTCAAGCAACTTGAAACCTCAGGAGAAGCTAAGAGAAAAATGATAAGAAATAGTACCTATAATGCGGATCTGCGTCACCAGCACTGGCATTGGAGACTGCAACAAGCCAAAGAAGCAGTACAAAGAAAGAAATCCAAAAGTGCTGACCCATCTGATCGGAAAATTCAGTCCCTAACCGCAATTGCACCAAGGATCTTCAAACCTACTTTCCAAATCATCCCCTAGTCTAACGAATACGCAATTTCGAACATCACTGCATCGTCTCCGAGCAGTCCGATGAATGAAAGCTTGGAAAGGACCTGTCCGATCTTGGTATGAGATTCTGAGTAACATGATGATGAAAAATGACCCTCCCCTTCCTAAATATGAAAAATGACCTTATTTAAAAGTCAAAGACCAAACTACCCTAATCAGGTTCAAAGTATTCTAACTAAAAATAATGATACTCTATTCTTTTATTCTCTTAAAATATTTGTTGACACATCAAATAATGATTAGTGCAATTAAGATAAAATTAATATAATAAATTATAAATACTTAATTATTATATTAATTACACTCATTATTATTTGACATGTTAACGAGTATTTTATAAGAGGAAATATGACATTATTTTCTAATAAAAAAAAAAAAAATACAATGTTTTGAATTTAATTTTGTACTGTAATCTTAAATTTTCCCTTTAGTCAATTTTCATACGTTATTGAAAGACTTTTAGCATTTCCGGTCTTTCAACCCAAACGAAATAATATGTCTACTCTTTCTTGCATTTTAAATGAAACCCTAATTTTTCCTACGTAGATTGGCCAAATTTATTGTATGGCCATAGAGAATCATCAACTTTAAGGCCCTATCTTTTCTTGAGTTCATAATTTTTATTGGGATTTTTGTGATCTGTCTATTCAAGATTTCAGGTTGGTCATTGGTCTATTGGTGGTACGTTGTAATTACTTTGCGGTTGACTCCATATTTTGCTAAAATCTTTTCAACTTGTTTGTTGGAAAAGTGTGCTCTTCCGTCACTGATAATGACTATAGTCGTACCAAATCTTATAAATAACAACTTTAGCATTATTTGTTGACAATGCTAGAGCTTTAACCCATTTCGAAATAAAATCTACAAACACAATAATGTGTGGATTCCCAACTGAAGTTGGGAATGGTCCTATGAAGTCCATGCCCCAAACATAGACTATTTCTAGAATATGGTTTAGAGGCATTTCATGCCTTTCTGAGATGATTCTTAACCTCTAACATTTATCACAGTTCTTTCCAATTTTGTGTGCCTTTAGGCGAATGAAACATTAACTGTGATACCTTAACTATTGTTTTTGATCTCTATTTGAAGTTGAGAATGGTCCCATGAAGTTTATGTTCCAAAAATCGAATAATGCTACTTCTAGAATATTATTTAGAGGCATTTTGTGTCTTATGATTAATATGTTTTCTACTAATTTATTTACTACTTTAATTTCTAGTGATCAAGTAGCAAATGAAATTGTTAATTTATATTTTTCTTAAGAAGTAAAAAATTCTGATGTTATGCGTGCTCATACATAGGGAAAGTTATGCTACTAGTAGTAGTAGTGGTGTATTATAGCATCACATTTAGTTTTCATGATATATGGAGTGAAATAGATACCGAGAATTATTCTAGTTCTTTACATAATAAACTTGATATTTATTTTGACACTCGTTATCCACGAGAAGAGAATCTAGATATTTTAGATTGGTGGAAAAAATTCTTCACTATATATCTTATTATTTCTATAATGACACGTAATTTACTAACACATCTTGTCTCTACTGTAACATTAGAGTCTTCTTTTAGTGCAGGTGGACGCGTGCACGATGGACGAAAAGGACAACTTGCACCCGATCTCGTGGAGACATTCATTTACATCAAAGATTAGAACGACGCCATGACTAAATCTTATTTTTTTTTCCTTTGTATTGTATTTTGAAATAATTTTGTCAAACTTGTAATTTGTTTTGACATGTTGCAAATGATTGACAATTAGATAGGTGCCAACCTAGTTGAGATGTATCTAATTTGAAATAATTCAGCTGATAAATATTTGTAATAATATTCATATGATATTTCTTTTATTGAATCATCTCAATTTTTTTTTCTAAATACATGTTATTTTATATATTAATAAAATAATTTTGTTAATTAAACGATAAAACAACTAACTATTATATTTTACATTATAATTGTAAATAATTATTATAATTTTAATAACTAATTTTTAAAAAAATATACATTATATTAGAATTTATATATAAATTGAAAATATTTATGTATGCTCAGTTCGTTAGGCTCGACTCGTTAAGTCTCATTTAGTCGACTCATTTAACTCGTGTCTTGCAAGCCGGCTAGGGGTGAATTTTTTTTTGGGCTCGTTAGGCTCGGCAGTGTCTTGTTAAACTTTTTAGGCTCGATTGATTTACCTCGCTAGGCTCGGTGAGCCAAATTTGTCATCCCTACTCATACTTTGATTTAGGAGGGAGTTAGGGAATGTGTGCCTAGTGTGGGGGCACCGCGACACTGTAGGACAATTATTGTCTAAGAGGGAAGTAAATTAGACTTTTCTCCCCTAATTTAGTTTACTTAATACAATATAAATTACTTTAATTATTGTTTACTGATTCAAAATAAACAGAGAGAGAGAGAGAAAAATAACACCGTGATTTTTACGTGGTTTGGCTAACCTTGCCTACGTCCACGCTTCAAGGATTCCCCCCTTGAAGATTCACTACTTCTCTTCCACGAGAAAACTTGATTGGACTTCACGGGTGCCAATCAACTGCCTTTTACACTTCGATTGAACTTCACGGGCGTCAATCGCTTCCTTTACACTTCGATTGATCTTCACGGGCGTCAATTGCTGCCTTTACACTTTTTACAAGATGGAAATATTGAGCACAAAGATTACACTCTCTCAAGATAAAATCTCAAGTTCTAGGGCAGAGAGATGTAAACAAGGATTATCGCGTGAGCGCGTAGGAGTTCAAAGTGATTGTTCAAAAAATTGGCCAAAAAGTTCTTCTCCCGATGTAACACCCCTAATACTGTACCCATATTTCCGTACTATATTTTTTTTTTGTCCTTATACTTTAAATGAACTCTAACTAAAACCTAATCCGAAATCGAAACCAAAATCGAAATCGGAATTGAAATCAAATTTTAAAACTATTTAAAACAATTAAAACTATTAATAAAAAACTATATTTAATATAAAATTATAATTAAAATAAAGGGGAGGGCATAATCGGCAGTTTGCCATTAAGAACAGAGGGCAGCGATCGATCTCTGGCTGCCCAGAGATCGATCGCTGGCAGCACATTGCTGCACAGAGATCAGTCGCTGGCCTGACCAGAGATCGATCGCTGGCAGCACATTGCTGCACAGCGATCAGTCGCTGGCCTGACCAGAGATCGATCGCTGGCAGCATTTGCTGCCCAGCGATCGGTCACTGGCCTGTCCAGCGACTGATCGCTGGCAGCATTTGCTGCCCAGCGATCCTGCCCAGAGATCGAGCGCTGACAGCCCTTCAACTGCCAGCGATCGATTTCCTTCTTCGATTGCCCTTAGCTTTTCCTTTTCCTTCGCAATTGCTCTCTGGAATCCAAATTCCAGAGAGCAGAACACTTACAGAATTAAAAACAATGCTCTCTGGAAATCTGATTCCGGAGAGCAACTTCTCATTTTAACACTCAGTAAATACATTCTCAATTCCACTAACTCGCACCGGACTTTACGAAGTCCAACTGCATGGATAGCTCTAAAAACCGAGCTTATCCGTAACGATACAAACACCATTAAAAACATTTCCAAAACGGTTAAATCAATAGTCTAAACAAAACGTTTTCTATATACAATTTAAACCAAGCAGTTCCAGAATTTCTATACTATACATCTATACATGTCAAACAGCCCAAAAACCCTCAAAATCTATACATACTGTCCCCACGGGTCGTGTAAGCCTCGACTGCGCCAGCACACCACCGCAGCCATCATCCGTCAACTGAGCTATGCCTCAGGTGGAGGAACGTCGTCCTCACCTGGTATCTCGTAGTCTATGTCACCTACACCATACATAAACACACTATGAGATAAATCTCAGTAAGCCCTAGTAAATGCGATGCATGCTGTGCTATGAGTTCGATAAATCATGCTTTACTTTTATCTTTCTATGCAATGCTCTGTAGGTGTCACCGAGATCCTATACCCTCTAACCAGAGAGAGCTCATCCAGCGGGCGGACTACTCTTTCCAGCTAGAGGAGGGGGGTACACGCTTACAATCCGTACAGCCGTGCCTGAGCCCCACCTCGCGTGACCTGTAACTGTACGCCCGAAGGCCTGTAAGCCTTTCGGCCGGTGTACTGTAAGCCTTTCGGCCGTGAACTGTAAGCCTCTCGGCCGTGAACTGTAAGCCTTTCGGCCGTGCACTGTAAGCCTTTCGGCCGATGCTATGCTTTACGTTATCTTTAAAACTCTGTGCGGAAATTCGTTTTCATGCTTTTCTTTAAAACCAAGTGATGCGTGAACAGTTCAATATCATACAATAAACAAGCAACACATAGACCATCGGGACTTTAAAAACGTAAACTATAAACTCCTAAGACCTAGCTACCCAAACCGAGCAAAACTAACTAAAGGCATCTCCAAAACGCCTCGAGACGACACGATGTACGGTGTAGGCCGATTTGGCCAAAGAAAATCACGAGAACTTACCTCGCGTCCAAAGCAGCTTAAACCCGTCCACGAGCACTGTTTACCTAAGCAATTTACAAGGATTTACGTTAAACGAGTTTATTCAAAAATCTCGAAATTTCGTAAATTCTAACATTTTTCCTAAATCGATTAGATTCGTCCAAATACGTCCAACACGTTCAATATTTACTTAATCATTGACAACCTATCGATTACGAGCCCTAGATCTCGTTTTTAATCGAAATTAAATCAAAACCCTAATTATCTAAAACGTTACGAAACTAACGATTTAACGTTCTAAAACTACAGAGACTTACTGGGAACGTCGATTGGAGAAAGAAACGTGAAGGAAACGAAGCGAACGGGACGCGAATCGGAGGTCGGATCGCCGGATTCGTCGCACGGCCGTGAGGTTTCTCCCTTTTTTTTTTCTTCTCTGGAGCTTTTGATTTTCTGATGAAAATCGTGAAGAGGTTTTTTTTTTGGTTTAATAGAAAATAATTAAATTAAAATACTAAATGACACTTTTGCCCTTCTTTAGTTTTTATATTGATTTCGTCTTTCGGTTCGTTAATCGTCCAACCATTCGACTTCTCCAAACTTCCATACTTCACCCATAGGTCTAACTTATTATTTGAGGTTTAACGAAAGTATCCGTTCGCGATTTGGACATCGTTTACTATTTTTACTAAAACGTCATTTACATTACGATAAAGGTAATTACTCGGAATATAGCATTTAATCTCCGAAAATTCCCAGAATTTCCTTAAAATTCCTATTAATCGTTAGGATCGTAATGACGCTTTCCATTTGCGAAACTGATTTGATTTGACATATTTACTAAAATGCCATTAAATAATAAAATAGTAATATAATATAATATATTCAAAAATCCGTACAAGCCGGATATTACATTCTACCCTCCTTATTCAGAATTTTGTCCACAAAATTAAATCATGCAAACAAATCAGGATACTTAGTCATCATATCCTGCTGTCGCTCCCACGTAGCCTCCTCTACCTCGTGGTTTCGCCATAGGACTTTGATTAGTGGAATCTCTTTGTTGCGCAAGACTTTGGTAGAATACTCCAAAATACGTACCGGCCTCTCCTCGTAGCTCAAGGTAGGCTGCACCTCGATCTCTGTAGCCTCCACCATATGCGACGGATCGCGCAAACATCTCCGAAGCATGGATACATGAAACACGTCGTGGATACCCTCCATAGAAGCCGGAAGCTGTAATCTGTACGCCAACTTTCCGATCCTCTTCAGAATAGGAAAGGGTCCCACATACCGAGGGTTCAGCTTACCCCTCCTTCCAAATCTCGCGACGCCTTTGAATGGAGAAACCTTCAAATAAACTTCGTCGCCTTCCTCGAACTCTAGCTCTCGCCGTCTCGTGTCAGCATAACTCTTCTGCCTGCTCAGAGCTACCATAATACGCTGCCGAATAATGGCAATCTTCTCTGTCGTCTGCTGTAGAATCTCGGGACCAACGATGCTGGCCTCGCCAACCTCGCTCCAATATAGTGGAGATCTACACATCCGACCATATAAGGCTTCATACGGAGCCATGCCAATAGTAGCCTGGTAGCTGTTATTATACGAGAACTCGATCAGCGGTAAATATCGGCTCCAAGAGCCCTGAAACTCCAGCACACACGCTCTGAGCATATCCTCCAGAATCTGATTAGTCCTCTCCGTCTGACCATCGGTCTGAGGATGAAACGCTGTGCTGAAATCTAGCCGAGTCCCCATAGCTCTGTGTAAACTCTTCCAGAACTTTGACGTGAATCTAGGATCCCTGTCGGAGACAATAGAAACTGGAACTCCGTGCAATCTGACAATCTCCTGCACATAGAGTTCAGCAAGCTGATCCATAGACGATGTCATCTTCACGGGCAGAAAGTGAGCCGACTTTGTCAATCGGTCCACAATAACCCAAATGCCGTCGTGGCCTCTCGTAGTCCTCGGGAGCCCCACAATGAAATCCATAGAGATCTGCTCCCATTTCCACTCCGGAATCGGCAGTGGCTGTAGTGTTCCAGCTGGTCTCTGGTGCTCCGCCTTAACCTGTTGACAAACTAAACAGGTCTCGACGTACTGGGCGACCTCTCTCTTCATACCTGGCCACCAAAAGTGCTGCCGTAAATCCCGGTACATCTTGGTACTTCCCGGGTGCACAGAATAAGCTGAAGAATGTGCCTCAGCCAATATCTCCTTCCTCAGACTCTCGTCGCTAGGCACGTACCACCTGTGCCCGAACTTCAGAATACCATCCGCTGATAAATGGAAATCCGACGAGTCATCTAACATCATACTGGATCGAAGCTCCATACACTCCGAATCGCTCCGCTGAGCCTCTCGTATACGATCCAGAATAGTCGGCCTGAGAGAAATGTTGGCGAGCATACTGGATAACTCAGCCACTATCTCCACGTCGAACCTCTCAATCTCAGATCGCAGCGTAACTGACATCGCTGCCAATGAAGGCTGACTCGCAGAAGGCACTCTACTCAAGGCATCAGCAACCTTGTTCGCCTTCCCCGGATGGTACTTGATGTCAAAATCATAGTCTTTAACAAACTCGAGCCATCGTCTCTGTCTCATGTTCAGCTCTTTCTGCGTAAATAGGTACTTCAGGCTCTTGTGGTCGGAGAATACGTCGCACTGCTGCCCATACAAATAGTGTCTCCATATCTTCAGTGCGAAGACCACAGCCGCTAACTCGAGGTCATGCGTAGGGTAGTTCTGCTCATACGGCTTCAGCTGCCGAGAAGCGTAAGAAATGACTCTCCCCTCTTGCATCAGAACACAACCGAGTCCCACTCCAGACGCATCGCAATAAACACTGAATCTGACACCTTCAACAGGCAGTGCCAGCACTGGAGCGGTGGTCAACCTCTGCTTTAACTCCGCAAAGCTGTCATCACAAGCAGACGACCATACAAATCTCTCATGCTTTCGAGTCAATCGTGATAAGGGAAGTGCGATCTTCGAGAACCCCTGAATAAACTTCCGGTAATAACCGGCCAATCCAAGAAATCCACGTACCTCACGTACATTCTTCGGCTGCGGCCAATCACTGACCGCCTGGACTTTGCTCGGATCCACAGAAACTCCGTCCTGTGATATAATATGGCCAAGGAAACTCACTCTGTCAAGCCAGAACTCGCACTTGGAAAACTTCGGATAGAGCTGGCGCTGACTCAATATCTGTAAAACGATCCTCAAATGCTCCTCGTGGTCTTCCTTCGTCTTAGAATAGATGAGGATGTCGTCAATAAATACCACTACGAACTTGTCCAAGTACTCCTTAAAGACACGGTTCATCAGATCCATGAACGCTGCAGGAGCATTAGTGAGCCCAAATGACATAACGAGGAACTCATAATGCCCATACCTCGTCCTGAACGCGGTCTTTGGCACGTCATCCCTTCGGACCTTCAGCTGATAGTAACCCGAGCGCAGGTCGATCCTGGAGAATACTCGGGCACCCTGTAGCTGATCAAACAAGTCGTCGATCCTGGGCAGTGGATACTTGTTCTTCACTGTCAACTTGTTCAACTCCCTGTAATCAATACACATCCTGAGGGTCCCGTCCTTCTTTTTAACAAACAGAACAGGCGCACCCCAGGGCGAAACGCTGGGTCGGATGAAACCCTTCTCTAATAGCTCGTCAAGCTGAGTCCTCAACTCTCTTAACTCAGCCGGCGCTAATCTGTACGGATTCTTGAACGTCGGTGCGGCGTTCGGATAGACATCAATCGTGAACTCAATCTCCCGGTCGGGCGGTAATCCGGGAAGATCGTCAAGAAATATACTAGAGAAATCTCTGACAATAGGAATGTCGCTCGGCTGTAATCCGCTGAGCAACTGTACATCAAATACTGAGGCCATAAAAATAGAGCACGCACCTTTGAACTGCTCGTTGACCTGCATAGAATAAGAGATAGGCGATCCAGTCAATCGGTTCATCGCCTGATAAGAAAACTCCGCTCTGTCCGGGGGTCGGAAGGTCACAATCCCGGAGCGACAATCGATGGTGGCGAAGTGCTGTGCTAGCCAGTCCATCCCCAAAATAAGATCGTACCGCTCTATGCGCATAACAATCAGGCAAGCATAGAGGGTATTACTCCCCACCGAGACTACATTGCCCTGGAGAATACGATCTGACTGCATATGCTCTCCCGAAGGCAGCATCACACTAAACTCGACCCCAGCTAACTCTGACTCTAGTCCCAGTCTAGCCATACATGCAGTCGACACGAAGGAGTGCGTAGCTCCGGTATCCATCAGTGTAAATACAGTAGCACCCATAAGTAAAATAGTACCTGCAATCACGGCAGGCTGAGCCTCGTCATCAACGTCACCCGGCTCAATAAAGGCAAAAACTCTGGGCACAACTCTCCTCTGATCAGTGGCTGGCAGTCCTCCACTCCGTCTCGGGCAATCCCTAACAAAATGGCCTGGCTCCCCACACCAATAACATACATTCGTGCCCATCCTGCACTGGCCAGTGTGCTCCCTCTGGCATTTAGGACAAACTGGTGCCTGGGAAGTAATCTGTAACTGCTTCCCCTTTCCCCGGTCAATACCTCCCTCCAGAGGCCTTTTAATACCCCTCTGCTGCTGTGGCTGCGGCTACGCTCTCGGTTGCCAGCCCTTACCCCTGACCTGAGGGTAGATCTCACGGAAGAAGCCCTTGGATGGCTCCCTCGATCTGACAGTATCCACATCAACTGCCTCAATGTCTAGCGCCCTGGCCACGATGTCATCATAGGATACATTCCGTACCCCCGATATAGTAAGGCGCATACGGAACTCTCGACTAAGCCCCTGTAAAAACCTCCGTACCTTGTCCTCGTTGATGCCAACCTGACGCGGTGCGAACCGAGATAACGCCTCAAACCTCCTGACGTACTCGGGAATAGAAGCAGTCTGTCTCAACTGCATAAACTCCATCATCTTCGCCTCGCGAACGGTATGACTGAAATACTTGTCGTAGAATAACTCTCTGAATCTGTCCCAGCTCATAAGAGTCACATCGGTGGCTGACTTCACTGAATCCCACCAAAATCTGGCATCCAAGGCTAGGTGGTAGGTCACCAACGCTACCTTCTGTCCGTCCTCGATGCTCGCGTAGCCCAACATATCCTCCATAGTACGAATCCACTCCTCAGCCGAAGAGGGATCCGTAGACTGCCCGTTGAATACGGGGGGCTGGAGCTTCTGGAATCTCTCCATCCCGTGATTAACCGGAATGGCTGGCTCTCGGGCTCTAGTGCCCTCTCTGTCAATCATAATGCCCAGCTGCTCGGATTGTCTAGCCATCTGCTCAGCCTGTCTCTCCATATGCTGAGACTGCTGGGCGATAAAATCCTTAAGCGTGCTAATCGTATCATCACGGTCGTCTCGATCGTTTCGTGGACGCACCATAGCTATATAACTCCTATATAAAAATTAAAACAAATAGGCTAAGAAACTAGAAATCAAATAAAGCTATAAACATACTTACAGTTGATGAAGGATGTCCGCGTAGTGGCTGTGCGGTCGAGCAGTCTACAGAACCGATTTTAAAACCCGGGGGCTCTGATACCATAACTGTAACACCCCTAATACTGTACCCATATTTCCGTACTATATTTTTTTTTTTTTTATTTTATCCTAATAAACTATAAACTTATCATTTATGCGGAAACAATTTGAAAACGGTTTAAAAATCAATTTAACAAAACGTTCAAAACAATTATTTAAACCAATACGTACCTGAACACCTATAAAATACAACTATAACAAAGTACGTTTTCGAGAAAATAAACTGCGTGGATACGTTTAAAAGTTTAACATATCCTACTGTTTCAAAATCACAAAACAGTTTATAAAACAGGTTTCCAAACAGACATTTAAAACATCAAAAGTAACCTATCAACTACCAGATCCAAGCATCCTAAAATGTCTATACAATTCATCAATCCAATACACGCCTTCTAAACTTAATTAACTTACAGCGGACTTTGCGAAATCCAACTGCGTGGATATATCTAAAAACCGAGCTTATCCGTAACGATACAAACACCATTAAAAACATTTCCAAAACGGTTAAATCAATAGTCTAAACAAAACGTTTTCTATATACAATTTAAACCAAGCAGTTCCAGAATTTCTATACTATACATCTATACATGTCAAACAGCCCAAAAACCCTCAAAATCTATGCATACTGTCCCCACGGGTCGTGTAAGCCTCGACTGCGCCAGCACACCACCGCAGCCATCATCCGTCAACTGAGCTATGCCTCAGGTGGAGGAACGTCGTCCTCACCTGGTATCTCGTAGTCTATGTCACCTACACCATACATAAACACACTATGAGATAAATCTCAGTAAGCCCTAGTAAATGCGATGCATGCTGTGCTATGAGTTCGATAAATCATGCTTTACTTTTATCTTTCTATGCAATGCTCTGTAGGTGTCACCGAGATCCTATACCCTCTAACCAGAGAGAGCTCATCCAGCGGGCGGACTACTCTTTCCAGCTAGAGGAGGGGGGTACACGCTTACAATCCGTACAGCCGTGCCTGAGCCCCACCTCGCGTGACCTGTAACTGTACGCCCGAAGGCCTGTAAGCCTTTCGGCCGGTGTACTGTAAGCCTTTCGGCCGTGAACTGTAAGCCTCTCGGCCGTGAACTGTAAGCCTTTCGGCCGTGCACTGTAAGCCTTTCGGCCGATGCTATGCTTTACGTTATCTTTAAAACTCTGTGCGGAAATTCGTTTTCATGCTTTTCTTTAAAACCAAGTGATGCGTGAACAGTTCAATATCATACAATAAACAAGCAACACATAGACCATCGGGACTTTAAAAACGTAAACTATAAACTCCTAAGACCTAGCTACCCAAACCGAGCAAAACTAACTAAAGGCATCTCCAAAACGCCTCGAGACGACACGATGTACGGTGTAGGCCGATTTGGCCAAAGAAAATCACGAGAACTTACCTCGCGTCCAAAGCAGCTTAAACCCGTCCACGAGCACTGTTTACCTAAGCAATTTACAAGGATTTACGTTAAACGAGTTTATTCAAAAATCTCGAAATTTCGTAAATTCTAACATTTTTCCTAAATCGATTAGATTCGTCCAAATACGTCCAACACGTTCAATATTTACTTAATCATTGACAACCTATCGATTACGAGCCCTAGATCTCGTTTTTAATCGAAATTAAATCAAAACCCTAATTATCTAAAACGTTACGAAACTAACGATTTAACGTTCTAAAACTACAGAGACTTACTGGGAACGTCGATTGGAGAAAGAAACGTGAAGGAAACGAAGCGAACGGGACGCGAATCGGAGGTCGGATCGCCGGATTCGTCGCACGGCCGTGAGGTTTCTCCCTTTTTTTTTTCTTCTCTGGAGCTTTTGATTTTCTGATGAAAATCGTGAAGAGGTTTTTTTTTTTGGTTTAATAGAAAATAATTAAATTAAAATACTAAATGACACTTTTGCCCTTCTTTAGTTTTTATATTGATTTCGTCTTTCGGTTCGTTAATCGTCCAACCATTCGACTTCTCCAAACTTCCATACTTCACCCATAGGTCTAACTTATTATTTGAGGTTTAACGAAAGTATCCGTTCGCGATTTGGACATCGTTTACTATTTTTACTAAAACGTCATTTACATTACGATAAAGGTAATTACTCGGAATATAGCATTTAATCTCCGAAAATTCCCAGAATTTCCTTAAAATTCCTATTAATCGTTAGGATCGTAATGACGCTTTCCATTTGCGAAACTGATTTGATTTGACATATTTACTAAAATGCCATTAAATAATAAAATAGTAATATAATATAATATATTCAAAAATCCGTACAAGCCGGATATTACACCCGAGCTTCATTCTTCTTTATATACTCTTGTCTGGAATCCGCGTCTCATTCAAAAATATGACCGTTGGAGAGCATCCGTACGCAGAAAAATAGCCGTTGGGATCTGGAGTTGCTATCACTCGCGGTCTTTAATTCGGCGTTGTTAAGACTTTGGACGTTCCCCCTTTGGACGAATGAGTTTGGAAGAATGCTTCGCATCAATTCGTTGTTCTGTATTTGAACACTTGCTCGTACATTTTGGACGCTTGCTCGTCGGACGAATACTTTGGACGATTACTACTCGAACGAGTACTTTGTACAATTGCTATTCAGACGAGTACCTTGGACGACTGCGTCTGTATTCACTTTGGAAGACTGCGTCTGTCTTTACTTTGGACGACTGCATCTGTCTTCACTTTAGACAACTGCATCTGTCTTTACTTTGGACGACTGCGTCTGTTTTTACTTTGGACGATTGCGTATGTCTTATAAGTTTGGACGACTGCGTCTGACTTATAACTTCGGACGATTGCGTCTGACTTATAACTTCGGGCGAATGTGTCTGACTTATAACTTTTGACGATTGTGTTTGACGAGTGACTTTGGACGAGTATGCTGTTCTACATTTGGACGAATGCGTCTGTCTTTCAATGTGGACGAAAGACTTCAGACTACTAACACTTAACCAAAAATGTTAGAAACATAATACCTTTTTCAAATGGTATTTCCAGATAAATGCAATGAACACAGTAATCCATTTATTCAATTTATATATTTCATATTAATTACAATCATCAGAAAACATAGTTAGACTTAAACACTATTTAAGTCAACAATCTCCCCATTTTTGATGATAACAAATATATAATCTGTTTCAACATACTAATCTGCATTTCAGCTACATACTCCCCCATACTCTATGCAGTATTCTTTATCAATAAGTCGTAATTTTGTATTCAGTAATTTCTTAATGATGCATTCTGTAAATTCTATATCCTTCAGTAAATTCTAAATACATCATTCAGTAAATTCTAAATGCTATATCATTCTCCCCATTTGACATTATCAAAAATAAACACGGAAAAGAGGAATGACATTCAGCACAACACTTTATAGACGTCATGAAAAAACATTCACAGGTTGGCAACATGTTAAGTGTTCACAGTGCAAAAAAAAATATCATTTAGAGTAAAAGAAATCATTCACATTGTAAAAAATATATAAAATAAAAAAATAAAAAAAATATTCCTAGTTCTCAGGGGAGGAGGGATTCTCCCAATGCATGATATCCCATAATTGATCAAGGAAATCATTCTTATCAGGAGGGTTTCTGTAACATTTCGAAAGATTTTATCATCCATTTTTATAAACGTCCATTGTAAACGTCCATTGTGACAACATCCATTATGACAACGTCCATTCTTTTATTGACCACACTGCTTATTGACCAATTTTCTCCAACAGAAAAACAGAACCTTAATTTTTCTTATTCAAAATGAGACCTAACCTTATTCTAATATTATTGAAGGTCTTCTCATCTAATGGCTTTGTAAAGATATCTGCCAATTGATCAGCAGAGTTGACAAATTCTAAGGTGATATCACCTTTTTGAACATGATCTCTAATGAAATGATATCTAATTTCAATATGCTTAGTTCTAGAGTGTTGGATAGGATTCTTAGAAATGTTAATTGCACTAGTGTTGTCACATCTAATTGGAATCCTATCATAGAATAGATTGTAATCTTCTAAGTTTTGCTTCATCCAAAGCATTTGTGCACAAAAACTGCCAGGAGCAATATATTCACTTTCGGCCGTTGAAAATGCAACAAAATTTTGCTTCTTGGAGTACCAGGAAACAAGAGACTCACCAAGGAATTGACAAGTTTCACTCATCCTTTTCCTATCTACTAGACTCCTAGCATAATCAGAGTCAGAATATCCTATTAGATCAAAGGATGTACTCTTCGAGTACCATAAACCTAAATCATATGTCCCACTTAGATATTTGAAAATTCTTTTTACAGTAGTTAAGTGAGATTCCTTAGGGAAAACTTGAAACCTAGTACACAAGCACACACTAAATAGGATATCTGGCCTGCTAGCCGTTAGGTATAATAGAGAACCAATCATACCTCTATACTTCTTAATATCCACATTTATCCCATTTTCATTTTTGTCCAATTTTGTAGTTGTGCTTATGGGAGTTCTAGAGGACTTAGAAGAATTTAATCCAAATCTTTTTAGAAGGTCTTTGATGTATTTTTCTTGATAGAAGAAAATTCTATCTGGTTTTTGACTAATTTGAAATCATAGAAAGAATTTTAACTCCTCCATCATACTCATTTCAAACTCACTTTGCATAACAGTGGCAAACTCATCATAAAGTGAAACATTTGTAGAACCGAAAATGATGTCATCAACATAAATTTGAACTATAAGAATGTCTTTATCCTTTTGCATGGTAAAAATGGTTGAATTAGTATTACCCTTTTTGAACTTCCTTTCCTCAAGAAAATTCTTCAACCTATCATACCAAGCTCTAGGAGCTTGCTTAAGTCCTTATAGAGCCTTTTTGAGCTTATAGACATGGTCAGGTTTATCATAGACTCCAAATCCTAAAGGTTGCTCTACATAAACTTCTTCCAAGATATAACCATTTAAAAATGCACTCTTAACGTCCATTTGAAAGAATGTGAAGTTTTTGTAGCAACTAGCTACAGGAGCAAAGGTTTTTTCAAAGTCTATTCCTTCTTCTTGATTGTAACTTTTGGCAACTAACCTAGCTTTGTTTCTAACAACAACACCATTTTCATCTAGCTTATTCTTGAACACCCATTTTGTTCTAATAATGGGATGATTGTCGGGTTTTGGAACAAGTTCCCAAACATTGTTCCCTTCGCATTGGTTTAACTCATCTTGCATAGCAACTATCTAATTTTCATCTAATTCGGCTTCCTCAAATTTCTTTGGCTCTATTTGAGATATGAAAGCAACATTAGCACAAAAATTTTTAAGGGAAGCTCTAGTTTTGACTCCTAATGTTGGATCACCTAGAACTTCATCTAAAAGATGATCTTTTACATATTTCCAATCTCTAGGAAGAGCAACATTTTCATCCTTGATTGGGAAAATTTCTAAAGAATTTGAAGAAGGATCTACAGAATTTTTGTAGGATCGTTATTTCTAAGATGCAGATGACCAAACATGAAAACAGCTTATCCTAGTTTGTGCCTGATTACAAGCTTAAAAAGATGCAGAGGAGAAACATGAACTAGCTCATCCTAGCCCATATGAGGAGCGCACGATGGATTTGTAGAAGGAACTACTCTGAAAGTTATGAAAATTTAATCGTTGCTTGAGCCATATTTAACAACATTTTTACCATTTATCACTCTTTAGACGCCTCACTTCCAAAACCCAATTGACTATCTGACCAGAATAACTTTTATAGCCATACGATCAGGAAAACAACAAAGCAACTGGAGCTCATCACGTATGAAAGTTATCTGGTTTAAAGGAAGAATAATCAAGCTGTCATGCTCCCTTGTATAGAAAACATCAATATTCAAGTAGAAGTTCCTGTAGGCAATGCTTGGAAACCAACTAAGTTATCCAGCAGAAGAAGCTGTGGACATATAACTCAACTGAGAAGAAAGAAATACATATTATTAACCATCGTGACAACAGGTATACTGAAATGAAAAATCTATATTTCTGCGTTCATTATATCATTATGTCATCAGAATTAGCAAAAACGCAAACTTAAAACAAGCAAGATTCAACAGTATCATGTTGACAATTTTGCTCGATATACATTATTCAACTAGCTCACGGGTAAGGTCAAGGAAGTCATGACTAAATTAGTGAAACGAGTCATATAAAGAGGATCCATTAATCCATTGAGATAATGATTGTATAAGAAAAACAAGCACAACTAAGGACGATACGTAAATGTTAACAAAGTTAATGAGGTACAACATAAGCGTTCCATATCAGGAGCTCAGTTGCTTTCAGTTGCGAAAGCAACTTGAAACCTCAGGAGAAGCTAAGAGGAAAACAAAAAAAAAATGATTAAGAAATATACCTATAATGCGGAAATCTGCGTCACCAGGCACTGGCATGTGGAGACTGCAACAAGCCAAAAGAAGAAGTACAAAAAGAAAAGAAATCCAAAGGGCGACCCCATATGATCGAACATTCAGTCCTAAACAGCAATTGCACCAAGGATCTTCAAAACTACTTTCCAATATAATCCCCTAGTCTAACGCATACGCATTTCCACATCACTGCATCGTCTCGAGCAGTCCGATGAATGAAGCTTGGAAAGGCCTGTCCGATTTGGTATGGATTCTGAGTAACATGATGATGAAAAATGACCCGCCCCTTCCAAATATGAAAACGACCTTATTAAAAGTCAAAAGAACAACACTACCCTAATCAGGTTCAAAATATTCTAACTAAAATAATGATACTCTATTTTTATTCTTTAAAATATTGTTGATACATTCAAATAAACGATTAGTGCATTAAGATAAAATTAATATAATAAATTATAACTACTTAAGTTTATATTAAGTATACTCATTATTATTTTGACATGTGAACGAGTATGTTATAGAGAAATATGACCATATTTTCTAATAAAAAAAAAAAAAAAATACAATGTTTTGAATTTAATTTTGTACTGTTAATCTTAAATTTTCCCTTTAGTCAATTTCATACGTTATGAACGACTTTAGCATTCCGGTCTTTCAACCTCAAACCGAATAATATGTCTACTCTTTCTTGCTATTTTAAATGAACCCAATTTTCCTGACGTAGATTGGCCAAATTTATTGTATGGCCATAGAGAAGCTCAACTTCAGGCCCTATCTTTCTTGAGTTCATAATTTTTTATTGGGATGTTTGTGATTGTCTATTCAAGATTTCAGGTGGTCATTGGTCTATTGGTGGTACGTGGTAATTACTTTGCGGTTGACTCCATATTTTGCCTAAATCGTTTTAATGGTTGTGGAAAAGTGTGCTTTTCCGTCACTGTAATGATATAGTTGTACAAAAAATCTTATAAAATAACAACTCTTGAGCATTATTGTTGACAATGCTAGAGGCTTTAAACCATTCGAAATACAAATCTACAAACACAAATAATGTGTGGGAATTCAACTGAAGTTGGGAATGGTCATGCAGTCCATGCCCCAAACATAGGGATATTTCTAGAATATGGTTTCGAGGCATTTCATTGCCTTCTGAGTGATTCTTAACCTCTAACATTATCCAGTTCTTTCCAATTTGTGTGCCTTTAGGCGAATGAAACATAACTGATGATACCTTAACTAGCTGTTTTGATCTCTATTTGAAGTTGGATGGTCCCCTGAAGTGATGTTCAAAATCGAAAATTAATGCTCTTAGAATATGATTTAGAGGCATTTGTGTCTATGATTATATATATGGTTGCTATTATATTTACTACTTTAATTTCTATTGATCACGTAGCAAATGAATTTGTTTAATTTATATTTTCTTTAAGTAAGAAGTAAAAAATTCTGCTGTTCTGCGTGCTTCATAATAGGGCAAGTTATGACTACTAGTGTAGTAGTGGTGTTATTAAGCATAACATTTAGTTATTAGAATATGGACGTGAAAAGATCGAGAATTATTCTGTTCTTTACATAATAAACTTGATATTGATTTTGCACACTCGTTATTCCGGGAGAAGAGAATCTTAGATATTTTAGATTGGTGTGAAAAAATTCTTCATATATATCTTATTATTTCTATAGGACACGTAATTTACTAAAACATACTTGTCTCTACTGTAACATAGAGTCTTCTTTAGTGCAGGTGAGCGTGCACGATGGACTAAAAGGACAACTTGCCCATGATCCTTGGAGACATTCATTTGACATCAAAGATTAGAACGACGCATGACAAATATTATTTTTTTTTACTCTTGTATTGGATTTTTAAAAATTTTGTTCAACTTGTAATGTGTTTGACATTGTGCAAAGGATTGACAATTAGATAGGTGCCAAACACTAGTTGACTGCTCTAATTTGAAAATAATTTAGCTGAAAAATTTGTATAATATTCATATGATATTCGTTATTGAATCAGCTCAATTTTTTTTTAAATAATGTGATGTTATATATTAATAAAATAATTTTTGTTAATTAAACGATAAAACAACTATATATAGATTTTACATTAATAATTGTAATATTATTATAATTTTAATAACTAATTGTTAAAAAACTATACATTATATTAGGAATTTTATAAATTGAAAATATTTCGGTATGCTCAGTTCGTTAGGCTCGAACTCGTAAGTCTATTAGGTCGATCATTTAACCGTGTCTTGCAAGCGGATAGGGGGGGTGTGAATTTTTTTTTTGGGCCTTAGGGCTCGGCAGTCGAGTGTCTTGTTAAAACATTTTAGGGCTCGTTGATTACCTCGATAGGTCGGTGAGCCCAAAAATTTGTCATACCTACTTAAATACTTGAGTTAGGAGGGAGTTAGGAAGGTGTGCCTAGTGTGGGGGCACCGCGACACTGTAGGACAATTATGTTAAAGAGGGCAAGTAAATTAGAATTTTTTTACCCTAATAGTTTACTGTAAAAAATACAATATAAAGGACTTTAATTATTGTTTACCTGATATCAAAATAACCGAATTAGAGAGATGAGAAAAATAACACCGGAATTTTTTACGTGGTTTGGTAACATTGCCTACGTCCCAGCTTCAAGGATTCCCCCCTTGAAGATTCACTACTGCTTTCCACGAGAAACTTGATTGGACTTCAAGGGTGCCAATCAACGCCTTTTCCACGGCGATTGAACTTCACGGGCGCAATCGCTTTACTTTACACTTCGATTGATCTTCACGGGCGTCATTGCTGCTTTAAAATTTTTACAAGATGGAAATATGAGCACAAAAGATTACACTTCTCAAGAAAAATCTCAAGTTCTAGGGCGAGAGAAGATGTAAACAAGGATGATAGCCGTGAGCGCGTAGGAGTTCAAAAGTGATTGTTCAAAAAATGGGCCAAAGTTTCTCCCTCCGATGTACACCCCTAATAATGTACCATATTACGTACTCTATATTTTTTTGTCTATACTTAAATGAACTCTAACTAAAACATAATCGAAATCGAAACCAAAATCGAAATCGAATTGAAATTCAAATTTAAAAACTATTAAAAAATTTAAAACTAAATAAAAAATATATTAATATAACAATTATTAATTAAAATAAAAGGGTTTTGAGGGCATAATCGGCAGTTTGCCATTACGAACAGAGGGCAGCGATGATCTCTGGCGCCCAGAGATCGATCGCTGGAAGAACATGCTGCACAGAGATCAGTCGCTGGCCTGACCAGAGATCATCGATCAGCTGTCGGCAGCACAGGCTGCCACAGCGATCAGTCGCTGGCTGACCATCTGAGATTCGATCGTGCAGCATTTGCCCTGCCCAAGCGATCGGCACGGCTCTGTCAGCGACGATCGCTGGCCGCATTTGCTGCCCAGAGACCTGCCCAGGAGGATCGAGCGCTGAAGCCCTTCAACTGCAGCGATCGATTGCCTTCTTCGATTGCCTTAGCGTTTTCCTTTTCTTGCCAAATTGCTCTTGGAATCCAAATTCCAGGAAGAGAGCAGACACTACAGAATAAAAACAAATGCTTCTCTGGGAAATCTGATTCGGCGAGAAATTCTCATTTTAACACTCAGTAATACATTCTCACTTCCACTAACTCGCACCGGACTTTACGAGTACCAACCTGCAGGGGAATAGCTCTAAACCGAGTTATCCGAACGATACAAACACCATAAAAAAAACATTTCCAAAAGGTTTAAAAGCACTAGTCTAAACAAAACGTTTTCTATATACAATTTAAACAAGCAGTTCAGAATTTCTATACTTAATATATAATGTCAAAACAGCCCAAAAACCTCAATAATCTATTTACATACGTCCCCACGGGTCGTTGTAGCCTCGGACTGCGCCCGCACACCACCGCAGCCATCATACGTCAAACTGACTAGCCTCAGGGGAGGCACGTCGTCCTCACCTGGTATTATCGTAGTCTGTGTCACCTACACCATAAATAAACACACTATGAGTATAATCTCAGTAAGCCCTAGTAAATGCGATGCATTCTGTGCTATGAGTTCGATAAATAGCTTTACTTTGAATCTTCTATGCAGATGCTCTGTAGGTGTCACCGAGACCATACCCTTAACCAGAGAGAGCTCATCCAGCGGCGGACTACTCTTTCAAGCTAGAGGAGGGGGGGGTACACGCTTCCAATACGCCCCCCCCCCCCAAGCCGGTGCCTGAGCCCTCACTCGCGTGACGTAACGGTACGCCAGAGGCCTGAAGCTTCGGCGGTTTACTGTAGAGCCTTTCGGCAGTGAAATGTAAGCTTCGGCCGTGAACTGTAAGACCTTTCGGCCGTGCCTGTAAGCCTTTTCGGCGATGCTATGCTTTACGTTATCTTTTAAAACTCTGGCGGAAATTAGTTTCATGTTTTCTTTAAACCAAGGATGCGTGAACAGTTCAATATCATACAAATAAACAAGGCAACACATTAGACCATCGGGACTTAAACCAAAGTAAACATCTATAAACTCCTAAGGACCTAGCTCCCAAACCGAGCAAAACAAACTAAAGCATCTACAAAACGCTCGATGACGACACGAATGTACGGGGTAGGCGATTTGGCAAAGAAAATCACGAGAACTTACCTCGCGTCCAAAGCAGCTTAAACCGTACACGAGCACTGTTTACCTAAGCAATTTACAAGGATTTACGTTCGTTAAACGAGTTTATTCAAAAATCTCGAAATTGGCGTTAAATTCTAACATTTTTCCTAAATCGATAGATGAGGTCCAAATAGTCCAACAAGTTCCATATGACTTAATCATTGCCAACATATCGAGTTACGAGCCATAGATATCGTTGTAATCGAATAATCAAACCCGAATTATCTAAAACGTTACGAAACTACGATTTACGTTCTAAAACTACAGCGCTTACTGGGAACGTCGATGGGAGAAAGAAACGTGAAGGAAACGAAGCGAACGGGACGCGAATCGAGGTCGGATCGCCGATTCGTAGCACTGGCCGTGAGGTTTTCCCTTTTTTTTCTCCTTGGAGCTGTTGATTTTCTGATGAAACGTGAAGAGGTTTTTTTTTGTTAATAGAAAATAATTAAATTAAAAATACTAAATGACACTTTTGCCTTCTTTAGTTGTTATATTGATTTCGCTTCGGTTCGTTAATCGTCCAACCAGTAAGAACTTCTCCAAAATTCCATACTTCACCATAGGTCTAACTTATATTTGAGGTCTACGAAGTATCCGTTCGCGATTGGACATCGTTTACTTATTTTACTAAAACGTCATGTAAATAGAGAAGGTAATCTCGAATATAGCATTTAATCTCCGAAAATTCCAGAATTTCCTTAAAATTCCTATTAATAGGTAGGATCGTAATGACGCTTCCATGTGCGAAAAGGATGGATTTGGACATATTTACTAAAATGCACATTAATAATAAAAATAGTATATCAATATAATATATCAAAAATCGTACAAGCCGGATATTACATTCTACCCTCCTTATTCAGCATTTTGTACGACAAACTTAATATCAGCAAACAAATCAGGATTACTTAGTATATATCCTGCGGCGCTCCCAGGAGCCTTCCTCTACCTCGTGGTTTCGCATAGGATTGATTAGTGGAATCTCTTTGGTGCGCAGACTGTGTAGAATACTCCAAAATACGTACCGGCCTCTCCTCGTAGCTAAGGTAGGCTTGCACCTCGATCTCTGTTAGCCTCGCCACCCATATGCGCGGATCGCGCAAACATCTCAGACGCATGGATACATGAAAAACACGTCGTGGATACCCTCCATAGGAAGCCGGAAGCTGAATGCGTACGCCACTTCCGATCCTCTTCGAAGAATAGGAAAGGGTCCCACATACGGAGGGTTCAGCTTACCCCTCCTTCCAAATCTTCGGACACGGCCTTGAAGGAGAAACCTTCAAATAAACGCGTCGCCTTCCTCGAACTCTAGCTCTCGCGTCCGTGTCAGCAAACTCTTTCTGCCTGCCAGAGTACATAATAGCTGCGGGTATAAGGGCAATCTTCTCTGCGTCTGCTGTAGAATCTCGGGACCACCGATGTGCCTCGCCAACTCCGGTCCAATTATAGTGGAGATTACACAATCCGACCAATAGGTTATACGCGCCATGCCATCGTAGCCTGGTGCTTGTTATTATCAGAGAAACTCGATCAGCTGGTAAATATAGGCTCCAAGAGCCCTGTGAACTCCAGAACACCGGTCTGAGCATATCCTCCAGAATCTGATCGTCCTCTCCGTCTGGACCATCGGTCTGAGGATGAAACGCTGTGTGGAAATCTAGCCGAGGACCCATAGCTCTGGTAAAACTGCTTCCAGAACTGTGACGTGAATCTAGGATCACTGTCGGAACAATAGGAACTGGAACTCAGTGCAATCTGACAAATCCCCATGCAAATAGAGTTCAGCAAGCTGATCCCTAGACGGTCATCTTCCCACGGGCAGGAAGTGAGACGACTTTGTCCAATCGGTACACAATAAGCCAAATGCCTCGTGGCCTCTCGTAGTACTCGGGAGCCACAATGAAAGCCATGAGATTGCTCCCATTTCCCCTCGAATCGGCAGAGTGTGCTTGGAGTGTCCAGCTGCGTCTATGGTGCTCGCGTAACCTGTTGACAAACTAACACAGGTCTCGACGTAGGGCGATCTCTCTCAGACGGGCCACCAAAATGTTGCCGTAAATCCGGTGACATCTTGGTACTTCCCGGGTGCACAGAAATAAGCTGAAGAATGTGCCCAGCCAAATATCTCCCTTACTCAGGACTCTCGGCAGCACGTACACCTGTGCCGAACTTCAGAAGCAATCCGCCGATAAAATGGAAAATCGAAGAGTCATCTAACATCATACTGGATCGAGTCCATACACTACGCACTCGCTACGTGAGCCTCTCGTATACGATCCGAGAATGGAATAGTCGGCCTGAGAGAAATGGTGGCGGAGCATACTGGCTAACTCAGCCACGATCTCCACGTCGAACCTCTCAATTCAGATCGCAGCGTAACTGACATCGATGCCAATGAAGGCGGACTCGCAAGAGTCACTATACTCAAGGCATCAGCAACCTTGTTCGCCTTCCACGGTGGTAATTGATGTCAAAATCTATCTGACCAAATAGACCATCGTCTCTGTCTCTGTTCAGCTCGTTCTGCGTTTAATAGTACCTTCAGGTCTCTTGTGGTCGGAGGAATACGCGCACTGCTGCCCATACAAATAGTGGCTCAATATCTTCAGTGCGAAGACCCAGCGCTTGTAACTCGAGGTCATGGTAGGGTAGTGTCTGTCATACGGCTTCAGCTGCCGAGAAGAGTAAGAAAGACTCTCCCCTCTTGCACAGAAACAACCGAGTCCCATCCAGGGAGCATCGCAAATAAAACTGAATCTGAAACCTCACAGGCAGTGCCAGCACTGGCGCGGTGGTCAACCTCTGCGTTAACTCCGCAAAAGCTGTCATCACAAGCAGCGACCATAAAAACTCTCAGGCTTTCGAGTCAATAGTGGATAAGGAAGTCGATCTTCGCGAGAAACCCCTGAAGTAAACTCCGGTTATAACCGGACAATGTCCAAGAAAAATCCACGTACCTCAGTAAATTCTTCGGCTTCTGCGGCCAATCACGAGCCTGGACTTTGCTAGGATCCACAGCAAACTCCGTCACGGTGATATAATATGCCCAGGAAACTCCTCTGTCAAGCCAGAACTCGCACTTGGAAAACTTCGCTAGAGCTGGCGCTGTACTCAATATCTGTAAAACGATCCTCAAATGCTCTCGGGTCTCCTCGTCTTAGAATGTGAGGATGTCGTCAATAACACCACTAGAACTGTCAAAGTACTCTTAAAGACACGGTCATCAGATCCATGAACGCTGCAGGGCATAGTGAGCCCAAAGTGGACATACCGAGGAACTCATAATGCCCATACCTCGGCCCTGAACGCGGTCTTTGGCACGTCATCAATTGGACCTTCAGTGATGTAACCCGAGCGCAGGTCGATCCTGGAGGAATACTCGGCACCGGTAGCTGACAAACAAGTCGTCGATCTGGGCATTGGATACTTGTCTTCCACTGTCAACTTGTTCAACTCCTGTTAATCAATACACATTCTGAGGGTTCCCGTCCCTTCTTTTAACAAACAGGAACAGGCGCACCCCAGGGCGGAAACGCGGGTCGGAGTGAACCCTCTCTAATAGCTCGTCAAGCGAGTCCTCAACTCTCTACTCGCCGGCGCTAATCTGTACGGATCTTGAACGTCGGTGCGGCGTGCGGATAACATCAATCGTGTGAACTCACTCTCCCGGTCGGGCGGGGTAATCCGGGAAAGTCGTCAAGAAAATATCCTAGGAAATCTCTGACAATAGGAAATGTCGCTCGGTGTAATCCGTCGAGCAACTGTACATCAAATACTGAGGCCCATAAAAAATCTAGAGCACGCACCTTGAACTGTCGTTGACCTTGCATAGAATAAGAGATAGGCGATCAATTCCATCGGTCATCGCCTGATAAGAAAACCCGCTATGTCAGGGGGTCGGAAGGTCACACAATCCCGGAGCGACAATCGATGGTGGCGAAGTGCTGTGTCGCCAGTCCATCCCCAAAATAAGATCGAACGCTTCTATGCGATAACAATCAGGCAAGATAGAGGGATTCTCCCAACCGAGAATACATTGCCTGGAGAACTACGATTGACTGCATATGCTCTCCCGAAGGCAAGCATCACCACTAAATCGACCCCAGCAACTCTGACTAGTCCAAAGTCTAGCCATACATGCAGGGACAGAAGGATGTGCGTAGCTCGGATCCATCAGTGTAAATACAGTTAGCAACCATAGTAAAATAGTACCGCAATCCGGCAGGCGAGCGTCATTCACACGCACCGGCTCAATAAAGGCAAAAAAACTGGGGCACAACTCTCCTCTGATCGTGGCTGCCGTACTCCATCCGTCCGGGCAAATTCACTAACAAAATGGCCTGGCTCACACACAATAACATACATTTCGTGACAAATCTGCACGGCCAGTGGGCTCCTATGGCATTTAGGAAAAACTGGTGCATGGGAAGTAATTGTAATGCTTCCCTTTCCCCGGTAATACCCCCTCAGAGGCCTTTTAATAACCCTATGCTGCTGTGGCTGCGGCTACGCTCTCGGTTGCCAGCCCTTACCTGACTGAGGGTAGATCTCACGGAAGAAGCCCTTGGATGGTCCTCGATCTGACAGATACAATCAATGCATCCGCATGGTCTAGCGCACTGGCCACGATGTCATATAGGATAAATTCCGTACCCCCGATATAGTAAGGCGCATACGAACTTCTCGACTAGCCCCCTGTGTATAAAAACCTCAGACCTTGTCTCGTTGATGCAAACCTGACGCCCCGGGGCGAACCGAGATAACGCCCAAAACCTCCTGACGTACTCGGGAATAGAAAGCAGTCTGGTCAACTGCATAAAACTCCATCAGTCTTCGCCTCTTTTCGAACGGGTGGGTTTGACGGAAATACTGCGAGTACAATAATCTCTGAATAGGTCCAGCTCATAAGAGTCACTCGGGGGCTGACTTCACTGGAATCCCACCAAAATCTGGAATCAAAGGCTAGGTGGTAGGCACCAATCGCTAACCTTCTGTACGTTCTTCGATGCTCGCGGTAGCCCAAATATCACTCCCTAGTACGAATCCACTCCTCAGCCGAGCGGGATCCCGTAGACTGCCCGTTGAAAGGGGGGCTGGAGCTTCTGGAATCTATCCATCCGTGATTAGTAACCGGATGGCTGGCTCTCGGGATCTAGTGCTCTCTGTTTCAATCATAATGCCCAGCTGCTGGATTGTTAGCCATCTGCTAAGACTGTTTTCATATGCTGAGATCTGCATGGGCGATAAAAATCCTAAGCGTGCTAATCGTATTGGCATCACGGTCGTCTCGATGTTCGTGGACGCATACATAGCTATATCACTCACTATATAAAAATTAAAAAAATAGGCTAAGAAAACTAGAAATCAAATAAAGCTCTAAACATTACTTACAGTTGATGAAGGAGTCCGCGTAGTGTCTGTGCGTGGTTCGAGCAGTCTACGAACCGATTTTAAAACCGGGGGCTCGAACCCTAACTGTAACAGACCCCTAATACGGTACCCATATTCCGTACTATATTTTTTTTTTTTATTTTAGCCAATAACTTAAACTTATCATTTAGGCGGAAACAATTGAAAAACGGTTTAAAAAACAATTTACCAAAAGTTCAAAAACAATTATTTAAACAAATACGTACCTGAACACGATTATAAATAACAAAACTATAACAAAGTACGTTTTCGAGGAAAATAAACTGCGTGGATACGTTTAAAAGTTTAACATATCTACTGTTTCAAAATCACAAACACAGTTGATAAACAGGTTCCCAAACAGACATTTAAAACATCAAAAGTAACCTATCAAACTCCAGATCCAAGCATCCTAAAATGTCTATACAATTCATTCAAATCCCAATACAGCCTTCTAAACTTAAATAACTTACAGCGGACTTGCCGAAATCCAACTGCGGGATATATCTAAAAACGAGAGCTTATCCGTAACGATTACCAAACACCATTAAAAACATTTCCAAACCGGTTAAATATAGTCTAAACAAAACGTTTCTATATACAATGTTAAACCAAGAGTTCCAGAATTTCTATATATACATCTATACATGTCAAACAGCCCAAGAACCTCAAAATCTACATACTGTCCCAGGGCGTGTAAGCTCGGACTGGCCAGCCACCACCGCAGGGCCCCAATTCACAGTCAACTGAAGCTTATGCCTCAGGTGGCGGAACGTCGTCCGCACCTGGTATCCGTATAGTCTATGTCACCTACACCATACATAAAAACACACTTGAGGAAAATCTCAGTAAGCCCTGGAAATGCGATGCCATGCTGTGCTTGAGTCGATAAATCATGTTTATTTTATATTTCTATGCACATGCTCTGTAGGTGTCACCGAGTTCCGATACCTTAAAGAGAGAGTCACAGCGGGCGGACTACTCTTTCCAGCTCGAGGCCAGGGGGGGTTACACGATTACAATAGTACAGCCGTGCCTGAGCCCACTCGCGTGACCTGTACTGTACGCCGAGGCTGTAGCCCTCGGACGGTGTACGGTAAGCATCGGCCTGTGATGAATTGTAAGGCTCTCGGCCGTGAAACTGTAAGCCTTTCGGCCGTTGAACTGTAGCCTTTCCGCCGTCGCTATGCTTTACGTTATCTTTAAAAACTCTGTGCGGAAATCGTTTTCATGCTTTCTTTAAAAACCCAAGTGATGCGGACAGTTCAATATCATACAATAAACAAGCAACAATAGCCATCGGGACTTTAAAAAACGTAAGCTATAAACTCCTAAGACCTAGCTACCCAAAAACCGAGCAAAACTAAAATAAAGGTCATATCCAAAAAAGGCCCGAGACCGACACGATGTACGTGTAGGCGATTTGGCCAAAGAAAATCACGAGAATTACCTGCGTCCAAAGCAGCTTAAACCCGTCCACGAGCACTGTTTACCTAGCAATTTACAAGGATTTAGTAAAGAGGTTATCAAAATCTCGCACAATTTCGTACAATTCTAACAGTTTTTCCTAAACTGATTTAGATTTCGCCAAAACGTCCAACACGTGCAATATTTACTTAATCATTGGACAACCGTCGGATTACCGAGCCATAGATCTCGTTTAAGCGAAAGTGAATCAAACCCTAATTATCTAAAACGTTACGAAACTAACGATTGAACGTTCTAAAACTACAGAGACTTACTGGGAAACGTCGATGGAGAAAGAAAGAACGTGAAGGAACACGAATGAGAAACGGGACGCGAACGGAGGTCGAGATCGCCGGATTCGTAGCCACGGCCGTGGGTTCCTCCTTTGTTTTTCTTCTCTGGAGCTTTTGATTTTTGATGGAAAATCGTGAAGAGGTTTTTTTTTTGGTTTATAGAAAAATAATTAAAATTAAAATACTAAATGAACTTTGCCCTTCTTTAGTGATTTATATGATTTCGTCTTTCGGTTAGTTAATCGTTCCAACCAGTCGACGTCTCCAAACTTCCATACTCCACCTAGGTCTAACTGCTTATTTGAGGTTTAAGAAAGTATCCGTTCGCGATTTGGACAACGTTTATTATTTTACTAAAAACGTCATTTACATTACAGATATAAAGGGAATTACTCGGAATATAGCATTTAATCTCCGAAAATTCCCAGACTTCCTTGAACATATTCTATTAATCGTTAGGATGTAATGACGCTTTCCATTGACGAAACTGATGTTGATTGACATCGTAATTAAAATGCCATTAAATAATAAAAGTAATATATATAATATATTCAAAAATCCGTACAAGCGGATATTACCAACCGAAGCTTCAGTCGTTCTTATATACTATTGTTGGAATCAGAGTCTCATTCAAAAATATGGACCGTTGGAGAGCATGTCCGTACGCAGAAAAAATAGCGTTGGGATATGGAGGTGATATCACTCGCGGTCTTTCAATTCGGCGTGTAAAGACTTGGACGTTCACCTGTGGACGATGAGTGTGGAAGAATGCGTCGCATCAATTCGTTTTCTGTATTTTGAACACTGCTCGAAATTTTGGACGCTGCTAGGCGGACGAATACTTTGGGACGATTACTACTCGACGAGGACTTTGTACAATTGTATTTCAGACAGTACCTTGGACGACTGCGTGGTATTCACTTTGGAAGAATGCGTATGTATTTCTTTGGGACGAGCATCTGTCTTCAATTTAGACAACTGCATCTGGTCTTTATTTGGACGACTGCGTTCGTGGTTTTACTGGGCGCATTGCGTATGTCAAAGTTTGGACGGACTGCGTCTGACTTAAACTTCGGACGATTGCGTCTGAACTTATAACTTCGGAGCGAATGTGTCTGACTTATAAATTTTGACGATTGTGTTTGACGAGTGACTAATGGAACGAGTATGTTGTTCTACATTTGGACGAATGCGTTGTCTTCAATGTGGACGAAGACTTCAGACTACAACACTTAACCAAAATGTTAGAAACATAACTACCTTTTTCAAAATGGTATTTCCAGATAAATGCAACATGAACACAGTAACCATTTATGCAATATAAGTTCATATTAAATACAATCATCAGAAACATTTAGTAGGACTTAAACACTATTTAAGTCAAACAATCTCCCCATTTTTGCTGATGATAACAAATATCTAATCTGTTTCAACATACTAATCTGCATTTCAGTCATTACTCCCCAGAATCTATGCAGTATTCTTTATGCAATAAGTCGAATTTTGTATTCAGTAATTCTAATGAGCCGATTCTGTAAATTCTATATCATTCAGTAATTTCTAAATACATCCTTCAGTAAATTCTAAATGTATATCATTCTCCCCCTTTTGGACATTACAAAAATAACACGGAAAGGGAGAAGACATTCAGCAACAACACTTTATAGACGTTTCATGAAAAAAATTCAAGGTCTGGCAACATGTTAAGTGTTCACAGTGCAAAAAAAATATTATTCAGAGTAAACGAAAATCCTTCAATTGTAACAATATATAAAATAAAAAAATAAAAAAAATATTCATAGTTCCAGGGGAGAGGGAATGTCTCCCAAATGCAGATTATCCCATAGGATCAAGGAAATCATTCTTATCAGGAGGTTTCTGTAAAACATTTCGAAGATGTGATCATCATTTTTATAAAAGTCCATTGTAACTGTCCATTGTGACAACATCCATATGACAACGTCCATTCTTTATGACCACACTGCTTATTGACAATTTTCCTCAAACAGAAAACAGAACCTTAATTTTCTATTCAAATGAGAACCTAACTTATTCTAATATTATGAGTCTTCTATCTAATGGCCTTTGTAAAGAAGATATCTGCCAACTGATCAGCCAGAGTTGACAATTCTAAGGTGATATACCTTTTTGAAACATGATTCTAATGAATGATACTAATTTTCAATTATGCTTAGCTTCTAGAGTTTTGGATAGGATTCTTAGAAAATGTTATTGCACTCGTGTTGTCAATCTAATTGGAATTCCTACATAGATAGATTGTAATTTCTAAGTTTGCTTTAATCCAAAGCATTTGTGCACAAAAACTGCAAGGGAGCACTATATCACTTTCGGACGTTGAAAATGCAACAAAATTGGCTTTTGGAGTACACAGGAGGGAAACAAGAGGACTCACCAGGAATTGACAAGTTTCACTCATCTTTTCCATCTACTGACTCTAGCAAATAAGAGTCAGAATATCCATTAGTCAAAGGATGTACTTCGAAGTACCATAAACCTAAATCATATGTCACACTAGATATTTTGAAAATTCTTTACAGTAGTTAAGTGAGATTCCTTAGGGAAAACTTGCACTAGTACACAAGCACACAATAAAGAGGGTACTGCCTGGAGCCGTTAGGTATAATAGAGAACCAATCATACCTCTATACTTCTTCTTCCCCATTGCTCCCATTTCATTTTGTCAAGTTTGTAGTTGTGTTATGGGAGTTCTAGCGGACTGCTTAGAGAATTCATCCAAACTTGTTAGAGGTCTTTGATGTATTTTTCTTGATAGTACGAAAAATATATCTGAGTTTTGACTAATTTGAAATCATAGAAAGAATTTTAACTCCTCCATCTATCATTTAACTCACTTTGCATAACAGTGGCAAAAATCATCATAAGGAAAACATTTGTAGAACGAAAATGATGTCATTCAAATAAATTTGAAGATACGAAGCTTATCTTTGCAGGGTAAACATGGTTGAATGTATTACCCTTTTTTGAACTTCCTTTCCTCAAGAAAATTCTTCAACCTATATACCAAGCTCAGGAGCTGATTACGCCGTATAGAGCCTTTTTGAGCTTATGAATGGTCGGTTGACATAGCAGCCAAATCCTCAAAGGTTGCTCTAATAAACTTATTCCAAGATATAACCATGTAAAAAATGCCCTCTTAACGTCCATTTGAAAAGAATGTGAAGTTTGTAGCAACTAGCTACAGGAGCAAAGGTTTTTTCAAAAGTCTATTCCTTCTTCTTGATTGGAACTTTTGGAAAAACCTAGCTTTGTTTCTAACAAACAACCCTTTTCATCTAGCTATTAGCTTGACCACCCATTTTGTTCTAATATAGGGGATGATTGTCGGGGTTTGGAACAAGTTCCCCAAACCTGTCCCTTCGATTGGTTTTACCTCATCTTTGCATAGCCAACATTAATTTCATCAATCTCGGCTCCTCAAAGTTTTGGCCTCTATTAAGGTAAAACTTGAACCTAGTACACAACACACACTAATAGGATACTGGCCTGCCTAGCCTAGGTATAATAGAGAACCAATCATACCTCTAATAACTTCTTAATATCCACACTTATCCCAGTTCATCTTGTCCAATTTTATAGTTGTGCTTATGGGATTCTAGATGACTTGAAGAATTTATAATCCACAATCTTTTAGAAGGTCTTTGATGTAGTTTTTTACAGAAGAAATCTATACTGGTTTTGACTAATTTAAATCATGCAAGAATTTTACTCCCTCCACATACTCATTCAACTCACTTTGGGCATAACAGTGGCAACTCATCACAAAGTCGAAACATTTGTAGAACCGAAAAGAGGTCATCAACATAATTTGACTATAAGAAGTCGTTATCCTTTGCTGGTAAAACACTGGTTGAATTATGATTACCCTTTTGAACTTCTTTCCTTAAGAAATTCTTCACCTATCATACCAAGCTCATAGGAGCTGCTTATCGTATAGATCCTTTTTGACTTATAGACATGGTCAGTTAATCATAGACTTCAACTCCTAAAAGGTCTCTACATAAACTCTTCCAAGATATAAACACCCAATGTTTAAAAATGCCTCTTACCGTCTATTTGAAAGAATGTGAAGTTTTTGTAGCACTAGCTACAGGAGCAAAGGTTTTTTCAAATCTATTCCTTCTATGATGATTGTAACCTTTGGACAACTACCTAGCTTTGTTTCTAACAACAAGCACCATTTCATCTAGCTTATCTTGAACACCCATATGTTGTTCTCATTGGGATGATTGTCGGTTTTGAACAAGTTCCTCAACAGTGTGCCCTTCGACTTGGTTTAACCTCATCTTGCATAGCAACTAATCCTAATTTTCATCTAATTCGGCTTCCTCAAACTTCTTTGGCTCATTTGATATATGAAAGCACCATTAGCCCAAAAATTTTAAGGGAAGCTCTAGTTTTGACTCCTAATGTTGGACCTAGAACTTAATCATCTAAAGGTGATCTTGTACATATTTCCCATCTCTAGGAAAGTAACATTTTCATCCTTGACTGGGCAAATTTCTAAAGAATTTAGAAGAAGATCTACAGAATTTTTACGTAGTAGCGTTATTGTCTAAGAGGGATGTGAATTAGACTTGTAAAATCTTAATTTTCTTAATCTAATCGATTCTCTCTTGTTTCACCTTTCTAATTGATCAGCAAACAATCAAGCAATAAAATAACAGAGAGAAGAAAACCACACCAGAGTTTTTACGTGGTTCGGCCAACACCTGCCTACGGCCACGCTTCAAGGTTTCCTTTGAAGATTCTTTCCTTCTCTTCAAGCAAGCTATCGCACTTCTCGGGCGTCGATCGACTGCCTTTTCAACCAATTGCTCTTCCGGGCGACAATCCATGCCTTTACAAATCGTAAGATGTCATTTCCAGCACACTCGTACGTCTCTCAATGATGATTTATTGGCGGCTACCGGCCTAAACCCCAAATCACTAACCTTCAATACATTATCCATTTTTACATTTTCATTACTTTTCTGCCCTTGCCTATCATTTCTAACCTAGATCATAATCTCCCCCAACCCTTCTATAAAATACATAATTAATAATAATTAAATTTTGATTCAATGGAACCGGGTGCTACAGGTTTAGGCCATGGCCAAAGAAGATCACAGAACTTACTTGTCTTCTGTACACGCTGGGGCTACTCGTTTCCTTGCCCACCTACGGTCGACCTACGACAAATATTCAAAAAACTTCATTAAAATTAAGCCCACATGTCACCAATTACTTCAAACTTTATTTATAGCCTAATCACTCAACTTAACCTAACGGGCCACTAATTCAGGTTTGGTAAACCACCGACCCGACACTTCGAACGCGGCGGAACTTTCGCTCGGTTATCGGATCAAACGGTTCTAGCGGCCACGTACTCCCGCTATAACCTATTTTAACTAAACCTGCAAAAGGAATTTTAAAACAATTGACCGTAGCTAGTCACATGAGCAAAACCCGAACTGCCCTAAACTTGGGAAATTTCCCCATTTTGATTTTTTCATCATTCACACCATTTCTTCACCAATCTATCCTCTCATACCTAATTAACAAAACTAATCAAAATCCGAGGCATCAAGCAAAACCTGAAATCCCCACTTCGGATCACTGATTTTTCGCGTCAAATTGAGCACCTCACTGATCAATGGCCATCGCCGGTTCAAGGGTCGGCAAACACCACGCCGGAAACACCCAACTCGGCCGGTGATCGAGCTCAAAAAAAAAAAAAAAAAAAAAAAA
>CM039504.1:29239661-29274852 GCA_022432975.1 Begonia masoniana
TGTGAGTTTATACTTATGATATTTTTCTCGTATAATTCGATATCTAAAAAAATATTGGAATCCTATTTTTATCGATATCTTTTTGGACTCGATCCCCGGATTTTTTTCGATTTGGGTTTCCCGCGTAAAATTCTAGGTATCTTATTTTTCTCTTACTTCTTGGCCGTTTATATTTTATGGCAGTGGAAAAATATACCTGGTACATTGTTTTGGATTTATCATCTATAATCGTTTTTCTTATCGCTTATGTAATAGGGTTCCCGTGAGATTTCTTACTTATTTTTTCCCAACGATGGATCAAGAGCAAGGTTTGTTTATGGCGGGAAAGAAGAAAGGCCTTATTGCAGAGATGGTTGTGCTACGCCAGTAGGCGACAGGCTACTCGAACATTGAAGACGAGAATTAAACAAAGCAGATAAGACTCTACTTATTTCCTCAGCAAGACTAGAGATACATTTCATAACTCGGGCAGTTTGGAGGTCCCTCCTTAATGAATGATGGGCTCACTCATTTAATAAAAGAAAATTTCAATGTTCTTCTTCACGTCATAAATAAAGGGAGAAGAAAAAATTTGGGGGGGAAAAACTTTCTTCTGCGTGGAGTGTGATGTTTTGTCCTCTTTGAGAATTTTTCCTATGAAATTAGGAGCTTTGATGAAAGAAAACTCATCCCGAACATGTATATCCTAAGTGGATTTGGAGAGAAGTGCATCTTCTATGCCAAGAGAGACGGAGAAACACTTCTACGTGACAAGAGGAAGAGAATATAGTGAGGATTAGTTTGGAATGAAAGAAAAGAAAGAGTCTGAGAAGAAAATATGTGGTGGTGGCTTTTGTTGCATACTGCAAATTCTAATAGTGGTGATTTCCTCTAGTGATATTTTTTAGAATATCGCCATCTAGAAAAATATTGTAAATCTATTTTTCACAGTGAGATCTTTCTGGACGCGGTCCCCGAAAGAATTCAAAGAAAAAATTTGTAATAATATTTCATATGAATTCTTTATTGAATCATCTCAATTTTTTTTCTAAATACATTGTGAGTGTATATATTAATAAAAAATTTTGTTAATTAAACGATAAAACCCAACAACTAATAGTATATTTTCCATTATAAGTGTAAATAAATTATTCTAAGTTTATAACATTTTTAAAAAAAATTACATGATATTAGAATTAATATAAATTGAAAATATTATGTCTGTCAGTTCGAGGCTCGACCGTTACGTCTATTTTAGTCGACTCATTGAACCTCGTTGGTGTGCAAGCAGGGCCGGCTAGGGGTGGAATTTTTTTTTGGGCTCGTTAGGCTCTGGCAGTGTCTTGTTAAACTTTTAGGCTCGATGATTTACCTCGCAGGCTCGGTGAGCCAGAATTGTCATCCTACTCATACTTTGATTAGGAGGGAGTTAGGGAATGTGGAATAGGGTGGAGGGCAACGCGACAATGTAGGACAGTTATTGTCTAAGAGGGAAGTAAACTAACTTTTCATCCCCTAATGTAGTTTACTTAATACAATATAAATTACTTTAATTATTGTTTACTGATTCAAATAAACAGAGAGAGAGAGAGAGAGATAACACCGTGATTTTACGTGGTTTGGCTAACCCTTGCCTACGTCCACGCTTCAAGGATTCCCCCCTTGAAGATTCACTACTTCTCTTCCACGAGAAAACTTGATTGGACTTCACGGTTCCAATCAACTGCCTTTTACACTTCGATGAACTTCACGGCGTCAATCGCTTCCTTTACACTTCGATTGATCTGCACGGGCGTCAATTGCTGCCTTTACACTTTTTACAAGATGGAAATATTGAGCACAAAGATTACACTCTCTCAAGATAAAATCTCAAGTTCTAGGGCAGAGAGATGATAAACAAGGATTATCGCGTGAGCGCGTAGGAGTGCAAAGTGATTGTTCAAAAAATTGGCCAAAAAGTTCTTCTCCCGAGCTTCATTCTTCTTTATATACTCTTGTCTGGAATCCGCGTCTCATTCAAAAATATGACCGTTGGAGAGCATCCGTACGCAGAAAAATAGCCGTTGGGATCTGGAGTTGCTATCACTCGCGGTCTTTAATTCGGCGTTGTTAAGACTTTGGACGTTTCCCCTTTGGACGAATGAGTTTGGAAGAATGCTTCGCATCAATTAGTTGTTCTGTATTTGAACACTTGCTCGTAGCATGTTTTGGACGCTTGCTCAGTCGGACGAATACTTTGGACGATTACTACTCGAACGAGTACTTTGTACAATTGCTATTCGGACGAGTACCTTGGACGACTGCGTCTGTATTCACTTTGGAAGACTGCGTCTGTCTTTACTTTGGACGACTGCGTCTGTCTTCACTTTAGACAACTGCATCTGTCTTTACTTTGGACGACTGCGTCTGTTTTTACTTTGGACGATTGCGTATGTCTTATAAGTTTGGACGACTGCGTCTGACTTATAACTTCGACGATTGCGTCTGACTTATAACTTCGGGCGAATGGGTCTGACTTATACTTTTGACGAGTGTGATGTTGACGACGTGACTTCGGACGAGTATGCTGTTCTACATTTGGACCGAATGCGTCTGTCTTTCAATGTGGACGAAAGACTCAGACTACTAACACTTAACCAAAAAAACGTTAGAAACATAATACCTTTTTCAAATGGTATTTCCAGATAAATGCCAATGAACACAGTAATCCAATTTATCCAATTTATATATTTCATATTAATTACAATCATCAGAAAATAGAGTTAGACTTAAAACACTATTTAAGTCAACAATCTCCCCATTTTTGATGATAACAAATATATAATCTGTTTCAACATACTAATCTGCATTTCAGCTACATACTCCCCCATACTCCTATGCAGTATTCTTTATCATAAGTCGTAATTTTGTATTCAGTAATTTCTTAATGATGCATTCTGTAAATTCTATATCCTTCAGTAAATTCTAAATACATCATTCAGTAAATTCTAAATGCTATTCATTCTCCCATTTGACATTATCAAAAATAACACGGAAAAGAGGAATGACATTCAGCACAACCTTTATAGCGTCATGAAAAAACATTCACAGGTTGCAACATGTTAAGTGTTCACAGTGTAAAAAAAAATATCATTTAGAGTAAATAGAAATCTTCACATTGTAAAAATATATAAAAATAAAAAATAAAACAAAATAGTTCCTAGTTCTCAGGGAGGAGGATTCTCCCAATGCATGATATCCCATAATTGATCAAGGAAATCATTCTTATCATGAGGTTTCTGTAACATTTCGAAAGATTTTATCCTCCATTTTTATAAACGTCCATTGTGACAACGTCCATTAGGACAACGTCCCATTCTTTTATGTGACCACACTGCTTATTGACCAATTTTCTCCAACAGAAAAACAGAACCTTAATTTTTCTATTCCAAATGAGACCTAACCTTATTCTAATATTATTGAAGGTCTTCTCATCTAATGGCTTTGGAAAGATATCTGCCAATTGATCAGCAGAGTTGACAAATTCTAAGGGATCACCTTTTTGAACATATCTCTAAGAAAATGATATCTAATTTCAATAGGCTTAGTTCTAGAGTGTTGGATAAGATTCTTAGAATGTTAATGCACTAGTGTTGTCACATCTAATTGGAATCCTATCATAGAATAGGATTGTAATCTTCTAAGTTTGCTTCATCCAAAGCATTTGTAGCACAAAACTGCCAGGAGCAATATATTCACTTTCGGCCGTTGAAAATGCAACAAAATTTTTGCTTCTTGGAGTACCAGGAAACAAGAGACTCACCAAGGAATTGACAATGTTCCACTCATCCTTTTCCTATCTACTAGACTCCCAGCATAATCAGAGTCAGAATATCCTATTAGATCAAAGGCTGTACTCTCGAGTACCATAAACCTAAATCATATGTCCCACTTAGGTATTTGAAAATTCTTTTTACAGTAGTTAAGTGAGAATTCTTTAGGGAAAACTTGAAACCTAGTACGACAAGCACACACTAAATGGATATATTGGCCCTCTAGCGGTAGGTCTTAAAGAGACCCAATCATACCTCTATACTTCTTTAATATCCACACTATCCCATTTAATCTTTGTCCAATTTTATAGTGTGCTTATTATGGGAGGCTAGAGGACTTAGAAGATTTAATCAAATCTTTTTAGAGGTCTTGATTATTTGTTCTTGACAGAAGGAGAAAATTCTATCTGGTTTTGACCTAATTTGAAATCATAGAAAGGAATTAACTCCCAATCATATCAGGTCAAACTCACTTTGCATAACAGTGGCAAAACTCACACAAAGTGAAACATTTGTAGAACCGAAAATGATGTCATCAACATAAGGAAACTATTCAGAATGTCTTTAGCCTTGCATGGTAAATAATGGTTGAATTAGTATTACCCTTTTTGAAACTTCCTTCCTTAGAAAATTCTTCAACATAATCTACCAAGCTCTAGGAGCTTGCTTAAGTCCGGTATGAGCCTTTTGGCTTATAGACATGGTCGGTTTATCATAGACTTCAAATCCTAAACAGGTTGCTCTACATAAACTTCTTCAAAGATATTAACCATTGTAAAAATGCACTATAACGTCTATTTGAAAGAATGTGAAGTTTTTGTAGCAACTAGCTACGGAAGCAAAGGTTTTTTCAAAGTCATTCCTTCTTCTTGATGTAACCTTTGGCAAATAACCTAGCTTGGTTCTAACAAACAACACATTTTCATCTCGCTTATTCTTGAACACCCATTTGTTATAATAATGGGTGATTGAGGGTTTTGGAACAAGTTCCCAAACCATTGTCATTCGAATTGGTTTAACTCATCTTGCATAGCAAACAATATCTAATTTTCATCTAATTCGGATTACTAAACTTCTTGGCTTATTGATATAGAAAGCAACATTAGCACAAAATTTTTTAAGGGAAGCTCTAGTTTTGAATCCTAATGTGGGTCACTATGAATTCACTAAAGGAGATCTTTTACATATTTCCAATCTCTAGGAAGAGTACATTTCGTCTTGACTGGGAAAAGTTATTAAAGAATTTGAAGAAGAGGATCTACAGAATTTTTGTTAGTATAGTTATTGTCTAAGAGGGAGGTGAATTAGACTTTTTAAAATCTTAATTTCTTAATCCTAATCGATTCTCTCTTGTATTCAACTTAATTGATCAGCAAACATCAAGCAATAAAGTAAAAGAGCGAGAGGAAAAACAAAAAACACCAGAGTTTTTACGTGGTCGGCAAAACCTGCCACGTCACACGCTTCAAGGTTTCCACTTTTGAAGATATTCATATCTTCAGAGAAAAAGCATATCGCACTTCCCGGGGTAGACTCTAATGCCTTTTACAAAACCAGAATTGCTCTTCGACGGGCGACAATACCTGCCTTTTACAAAATCGGTAGAAATGTAATTTCAGCAAAATCTACAGTCTCTCAACATGATGCAATCTCAAGTTAGTAAAATAGATAGATGTAGAATAGAAATACAGAGAGTATCAAGGATTTTGCTGATAAGGGTTGAAAGATAAGTTTTGCACAAAAGTGTTCCTCCGAGCTACAGTTCTTGTTTTATACTCTCGTTTGCAATCAAGTATTCTTCAAAAAAATATGACCGTTGGGAGCCTTCCGTACGCAGAAAAATAGCCGTTGGGATCTGGGAGTTGCTATCACTCGCGGTCTTTAATTCGGCGTTGTTAGACTTTGGACGTTTCCCCCCTTTGGCCGAATGAGTTTGGAAGAATGCTTCGCATCAATTAGTTGTTCTGTATTTGAACACTTGCTCGTACATTTTGGACGCTTGCTCGTCGGACAGAATACTTTGGACGATTACTACTCGAACGAGTACTTTGTACAATTGCTATTCGGACGAGTACCTTGGACGACTGCGTCTGTATTCACTTTGGAAGACTGCGTCTGTCTTTACTTTGGACGACTGCGTCTGTCTTCACTTTAGACAACTGCATCTGTCTTTACTTTGGACGACTGCGTCTGTTTTTACTTTGGACGATTGCGTATGTCTTATAAGTTTGGACGACTGCGTACTGACTTATAACTTCGGACGATTGGTTTCTGACTTATAACTTGGGCGAATGTGGTCTGACGTATAACTTTTGACGATTGTTTGTTGACGAGTGACTCGGACGAGTATGCTGTTCTAACTTGGCCGAATGCGTCTGTCTTTCAATGTGGACGAAAGACTTCAGACTACTAACCACTTAACCAAAAACGTTAGAAACATAATACCTTTTTCAAATGGTATTTCCAGATAAATGCAATGAACCAGTAATCCATTTATCCAATTTATATATTCATATTAATTACAATCATCAGAAAATATAGTTAGACTTTAAACACTATTTAAGTCACAATTCCCCATTTTTGATGATAACAATATATAATCTGTTTCAACATACTAATCTGCATTTCAGTACATACTCCCCCCTACTCTATGCAGTATTCTTTATCAATAAGTCGTAATTTTGTATTCAGTAATTTCTTAATGATGCATTCTGTAAATTCTATATCCTTCAGTAAATTCTACAATACATCATTCAGTAAATTCTAACTGCTATTCATTCTCCCCATTTGACATTATCAAAAATAACACGGAAAAGGAGAATGACATTCAGCACAACACTTTATAGACGTCATGAAAAAACATTCACAGGTTGGCAACATGTTAAGTGTTCACAGTGTAAAAAAAAATATCATTTCAGAGTAAAGAAATTCATTCACATTGTAAAAATATATAAAATAAAAAATAAAAAAAATATTCCTAGTTCTCAGGGGAGGAGGGATTCTCCCAATGCATGATATCCCATAATTGATCAAGGAAATCATTCTTATCAGGAGGGTTTCTGTAACATTTCGAAAGATTTTATCATCCATTTTTATAAACGTCCATTGTGACAACGTCCATTATGACAACGTCCATTCTTTTATTGACCACACTGCTTATTGACCAATTTTCTCCAACAGAAAAACAGAACCTTAATTTTTCTTATTCAAAATGAGACCTAACCTTATTCTAATATTATTGAAGGTCTTCTCATCTAATGGCTTTGTAAAGATATCTGCCAATTGATCAGCAGAGTTGACAAATTCTAAGGTGATATCACCTTTTTGAACATGATCTCTAATAAAATGATATCTAATTTCAATATGCTTAGTTCTAGAGTGTTGGATAGGATTCTTAGAAATGTTAATTGCACTAGTGTTGTCACATCTAATTGGAATCCTATCATAGAATAGATTGTAATCTTCTAAGTTTTGCTTCATCCAAAGCATTTGTGCACAAAAACTGCCAGGAGCAATATATTCACTTTCGGCCGTTGAAAATGCAACAAAATTTTGCTTCTTGGAGTACCAGGAAACAAGAGACTCACCAAGGAATTGACAAGTTCCACTCATCCTTTTCCTATCTACTAGACTCCCAGCATAATCAGAGTCAGAATATCCTATTAGATCAAAGGATGTACTCTTCGAGTACCATAAACCTAAATCATATGTCCCACTTAGGTATTTGAAAATTCTTTTTACAGTAGTTAAGTGAGATTCTTTAGGGAAAACTTGAAACCTAGTACACAAGCACACACTAAATAGGATATCTGGCCTGCTAGCCGTTAGGTATAATAGAGAACCAATCATACCTCTATACTTCTTAATATCCACACTTATCCCATTTTCATCTTTGTCCAATTTTATAGTTGTGCTTATGGGAGTTCTAGAGGACTTAGAAGAATTTAATCCAAATCTTTTTAGAAGGTCTTTGATGTATTTTTCTTGACAGAAGAAAATTCTATCTGGTTTTTGACTAATTTGAAATCATAGAAAGAATTTTAACTCCTCCATCATACTCATTTCAAACTCACTTTGCATAACAGTGGCAAACTCATCACAAAGTGAAACATTTGTAGAACCGAAAATGATGTCATCAACATAAATTTGAACTATAAGAATGTCTTTATCCTTTTGCATGGTAAAAATGGTTGAATTAGTATTACCCTTTTTGAACTTCCTTTCCTTAAGAAAATTCTTCAACCTATCATACCAAGCTCTAGGAGCTTGCTTAAGTCCGTATAGAGCCTTTTTGAGCTTATAGACATGGTCAGGTTTATCATAGACTTCAAATCCTAAAGGTTGCTCTACATAAACTTCTTCCAAGATATAACCATTTAAAAATGCACTCTTAACGTCTATTTGAAAGAATGTGAAGTTTTTGTAGCAACTAGCTACAGGAGCAAAGGTTTTTTCAAAGTCTATTCCTTCTTCTTGATTGTAACCTTTGGCAACTAACCTAGCTTTGTTTCTAACAACAACACCATTTTCATCTAGCTTATTCTTGAACACCCATTTTGTTCTAATAATGGGATGATTGTCGGGTTTTGGAACAAGTTCCCAAACATTGTTCCCTTCGAATTGGTTTAACTCATCTTGCATAGCAACTATCTAATTTTCATCTAATTCGGCTTCCTCAAACTTCTTTGGCTCTATTTGATATATGAAAGCAACATTAGCACAAAAATTTTTAAGGGAAGCTCTAGTTTTGACTCCTAATGTTGGATCACCTAGAACTTCATCTAAAGGATGATCTTTTACATATTTCCAATCTCTAGGAAGAGTAACATTTTCATCCTTGACTGGGAAAATTTCTAAAGAATTTGAAGAAGGATCTACAGAATTTTTGTAGTATCGTTATTGTCTAAGAGGGAGGTGAATTAGACTTTTTAAAATCTTAATTTCTTAATCTAATCGATTTCTCTCTTGTATTCAACTTCTAATTTATCAGCAAACAATCAAGCAATAAAAGTAAAAGAGAGAGAGAAAAACCAACACCAGAGTTTTTACGTGGTTCGGCCAAAACCTGCCTACGTCCACGCTTCAAGGTTTCCCCTTTGAAGATTCTTTCCTTCTCTTCAGAGAAAAAGCAGATCGCACTTCACGGGCGTCGATCTACTGCCTTTTACAAAACCAGATTGCTCTTCACGGGCGACAATCCACTGCCTTTTACAAAATCGTAAGAATGTAATTTCCAGCACACTCTACAGTCTCTCAAAATGATGAATCTCAAGTTTAGGTAAAATAGAGAGATGTAGAATAGAAATACAGAGAGTATTCAAGGCTTTTAGCTCGTAAGGGTTGAAAGATAATTTTTGCAAAAGTTGTTCCCTCGAGCTACAGTTCTTCGTTTTATACTCTCGTCTGCAATCTAAGTCTTCTTCAAAAAATATGACCGTTGGAGAGCTTTCCGTACTCAGAAAAATAGCCGTTTGAAAAATCAGGAGTCGCTATCGCTCGCAGTCTTTAAAGTCTCTGGCGCTAAGTCTTTGGACGAGCAAGAATGGACGACTGCATCTTTAGTATTCATCGAAGACGACTGGGTCTTTACTATTCATCGTGGATGACTGCGTCTTTACTATTCATTGTGGACGACTGCGTCTGTTGTTAGCATGGACGACTGATTTTAATAGAGGTCATCTGACTTTCACGTGATACTGTGGACGATTGATTTCGTCTTAATTTTTCTGTCTTGACCATGGACGTGACTTTGGCAGAACTTTGGACAATTGATTCTGACTAACTTTGGACAATTGATTTCCACAGACTATTAACACTTAGTCAAAATTGTTAGAAACCATAATACCATTTTCAAGGGTATTTTCAGATAAATACGGTTTGTGTCATAATCCAAATATGCAGTCCATGTATATTAAAATAATCATCAGTTCACCAATATCATGTTAATCATAATTATCTAGTTTAAACATAATCATCAAAAATATAATAGTCACTTAAACACATTTTAAGCTAACAATCTCCCCCTTTTTGATGATGACAAATATATATAATGATTAACAAAATTCTCTAGCTCCCCCATACTCTGTGCATACAACTAGATGTAATTTTCATTTATCAGTCACATATTTTATCTCCCCCTTTGACATTATCAAAAGTAACGTAGCATTAGCATAAACAGAGGAGAAGCACCAGGAATAAAACTGAAAATTATCCCATAAAGATATCAGAAATGAAGAATAGTGTCAATTACAAAATGAAAAGATAAATCCTAATGCGCAGACTTCGGAGAGGAGGGAGTGTCCCATCCCAGAAGAGCCCCTAACTCACTAATAAAATCAAACTGGACTGGAGGGGAAGGGGTTTTTGCCGGAGGATTAATGACCTCAACAGGAGTAGGAGGAAGAACACTGGCAACAAGAGGAGCATCAGCTGCATCTGCCATAGGAGTATTACCAGGGACAGCAAGGGCAGAATCAGCATGAGCAGCAGGAGGGGAATGAGCAGCACCAATGTTCTCATCAGAGGCATCCAGGGCCAAATCAGTAGGAGTTGGCTGACCATCACCCCGGTGTAGAAAATGGTCAATATCTGCAACTCTATCGAGAAGCCTATGATTATCTCGCTGCAGACTGGTTGCCAGAAGAGTTGAGTGGAATCGCACAGACTCGATGACATCATCATTGGCTTTACTGTGAGAGGTCTCCAACAAATCTAGGCATGTGGTGACACCCTTAAGAGCCAAACTGAAAGAGGATTCCCCTTGAGTAATGTGAGCAGTGAGGTCTGGAATAGCATCCCGAGAAACAGATGAGGCTTCAAGATGTTCAAGGCGGGAGAGAAAAGTCACCTCAAGATGATCTAAGCGGGATAGATACATGGATTGAAAAGATTCCAGAGCAGTTTTGAGACTGGCTATAATGGCCTCCCTGAAGGAGTTGGGCGAGTTGTTGTTCTAGGAGGAGCCCTAATTGGCACAGGAGGCACTGGAGTGGGAGATGAGGCACGGATTGGACTGATTGGTCATGGGAGATCAACTTGGACTAGAGGAGGGTCATGATCACGTAAAGGTTCGTGAAGGGGAGTTTGATCATGACCAAACTCATCAGGAGCTTGAATGAGCAAAACCAGAGGTGGCAGAGGGGCAAGGTCAGGAAGATGAATATCATCTGGAGTGCCATCTTCCTCTTCTTCTTCTATTAATAGGCGCCGTGACACTCCACGCTGACCACCTTTCTCAATCAATATTCCTTGATCATCTCTAGAGATGCCCATGCGTGACAAGGTGGAGGATGAAAAGAAATTAGACTTCTTGAGGGATAAAATTTGATCAGAGGGTGGAAAGTGGACACCATTGCGAAGAAGAATCTTCATAATGAGAAGATTGTAGGGCAGAGACTTGGTCGGATTGCTGAGTACTTGAAGCATCCGATTGAGAATAGTGTAGCTCAGATGGAATGGTTCAACTTTGATAAACTGTCCCAGAATGAAAAGATCCATTCCACTGACGTGATCCCGATGACCTTCAACAGGCAGAATGTTAAAGTGAATCATTAGGTGGAAGATCCTAGCCCTCAGATTTAAATCTTTACTTTTTAGCTTTAGGGGAGAGAAATTGGGATCCTTGACGATTAACTTCACTAATTCCTTGCCTTCAGATCTTTCAAAAAAAAGATGGAATCTTGGATACCTCAAAATATTTCTTAGATCCATTCAGAAATTGACATTGAAGGATGTCATGGAGACTTTCTTGAGAAAGATCAATATGTCTGCCATAGACATAACTTCTGATGACTAGGGGACGTGTAGAATGATCCATGTTGGTGTAAAACATCCTAATTGAGGTTGCACAGAAATTGGGCACTAAATCGAAGAGTCCCATTAACCCCATCCTCAGTAAAGGAACCTCAAGGTCCAAATCAAATAAATCTTGAAAGACAATGCCACGAAAGTGAATAATAGATCTAAATTCATAACTTTCATAGTACCTATTAAAAGCTTCTTGGTTAATGAACTCGTGATTCGGCCATTGAAGGGGAGGAGGAACGACAACAAATGGGGAGCTCGTCGGGTGAGAGGACTTCTGTTTCTTCCTCGCAAAGACTTGGGGAGCTCTAGAGGAAGAATCCATAGATAATTAGAAGATTTCTAAAGAGAAGAAGTAGAAGGATTAGAGAACGGCGCCGACGAACAGAGACAGGAAGGAGTCGCTGGGCGAAGGAAAGGGTTGAGAGGTGTTTGAGAGGGAAATTTGAAACATAGGGTTTCTTTTCCCGTTTGAAAGAGTTTATATAGACCATTTGGGGAACGGCCATAGTCAAAGTCCATTGACAACGTCCATGGGTAACGTCCACGGTCAATGTCCATAGTGACCACGTTTTCATAGAGAAGGAAGTTTTTGGAGATCGTCCATTTTGACAACATTCATGCCTTCATGGACAAAGTGCTCTATTATTCAATATTCTTCAACATGAAGATAACCTTAGTTTTTCTCAATCCGATTGAGGCCTAACCTTATTCTTATATTATTGAACGTCTTTTCATCCAAAGGCTTGGTAAAGATATCTGCTAATTGATCAGCAGAATTGACAAATTCTAATGCAATATCTCCTTTTTGAACATGATCTCTAATAAAATGGTATCTAACTTCGATGTGCTTTGTTCTAAAATGTTGGATTGGATTCTTTGAAATGTTAATGGCACTGATGTTGTCACATCGAATGAGAATCCTATCATAGAAAAGATTATAATCTTCTAGATCTTGCTTCATCCATAGCATTTAAGTACAACAACTACCAGCAGCAATATATTCACTCTCGGCAGTTAAAAGTGATACAGGTTCTGTTTCTTAGAATACCAAGACACAAGAGATTCACCAAGGAACTGACAAGTGCCACTTGTGCTTTTCCTATCTATCAAACTTCCAGCATAATTAGAATTTGAATATCTTATTTGATCAAAAGAAATACCCTTCGGGTACCATAAACCTAAGTCATATGTCCCACTTAAATATTTGAAAATCCTTTTGACAGCAGTTAAATGAGATTCTTTAGGGGCAACTTGAAATCTAGCACGGAGACAGACACTAAAGAGAATATCTGGCCTACTAGCTGTCAGATATAACAGAGATCCAATCATACCACGATATTTTTTAATATCAACACTTATTCCGTTTTCATCTTTGTCCAATTTGGTAGTGGTACTCATGGGAGTTATGGAGGACTTAGAGGATTCTAATCTAAATCTTTTTAAGAGGTATTTGATGTATTTTTCTTTACAGAAGAAAATACCATCAAATTTTTGGCTAAATTGAAATCCTAAAAAGAATTTTAACTCCTTCATCATACTCATTTCAAACTCACTTTGCATAACAGAGGAAAATTCATCACAAAGTGAAACATTTGTAGATCCGAAAATGATATCATCTACATAGATTTGAACTAGGAGAATATCTTTGTCCTTTTGCATGGTAAACAAGGTTGAATCGGAATTACCCTTTTTGAACTTCCTTTCTTCAAGAAAATTCTTCAACCGATCATACCAAGCTCTAGGTGCCTGCTTAAGTCCATATAGAGCTTTCCTAAGTTTGTATACATGGTCTGGCTTTTCAAAGTCTTCAAAACCTAAGGGCTGCTCTACATAAACTTCTTCCATGATATAACCATTTAAAAATACACTTTTTATATCTATTTGAAAGAGTGTGAAGTTTTTGTAGCAGTCATATGCTAAAAGCATCCTAATAGATTTAAGTCTAGCTACGGGTGCAAAGGTTTCCTCAAAATCTATTCTTTCTTCTTGATTGTATCATTTAGCAACTATCCTAGCTTTGTTTCTAATAACTATGCTATTTTCATCCATCTTGTTTTTAAACACCCATTTTGTTCCTATAATTGGATGATTAACTAGTTTTGGAACAAGTTCCCAAACATTGTTCCTTTCAAATTGGTTTAGCTCTTCCTGCATAGCCACAATCCAGTTTTCATCCCGCTCTGCATCCTCGAATTTCTTAGGTTCAACTTGTGAAATAAATGCCACATTGTCACAGAGATTTCTAAGAGAAGATCTAGTCTTTACTCCTAATTTAAGACTTCATTTAAGGGATATTTTTGACATATTTTCAATCTCTAGGAAGAGCAGAATTTTCATCCTTGACAGGAACAATTTCCAGAGTTTTTGAAGTAGGTTCTAGGGAGTTATTTCCTTGAAGGGTATCTGAAAGCTTGTCTAAGGAAAGGGAATCTAGATGCTTCTCTAAAGAATCGTCCTCATCCACATTGATTGTGGGTTGAGGGGTCTCATTAAAGTTGACATGAACAGATTCTTCTACAACTAGAGTCCTTTTGTTAAAAACTCTATAAGCTTTACTGGAAAGAGAATAACCAAGAAAAATTCCAAGATCAGATTTGGAATTGAATTTTCCTAAGTTATCCTTAGTGTTAAGAATGAAACATTTGCAACCGAAGGCTCTAAAGTACTTAACAGTGGGGGTTTTCCATTCTAAAGCTCATAAGGTGTTTTCTCAAGAATAGGTCTTATAGAGACCCGATTAAGCACATAACAAGCTGTTGAAACAACTTCTGCCTAGAAATACTTTGGAAGAGAATTCATTAAGCATGGTTCTAGCAAGCTCTTGGAGAGACCTATTTTTCCTCTCAACAACTCCATTTTGTTGAGGGGTTCTAGGAGAGGAGAAATTGTGCTCAATACCATACTTGAGACACAAGAGTTCAAATTTTTCATTTTCAAATTCTCCACCATGATCACTACGAATAGCACAATGGTGAACTCCTTTTCATTTTGAACTCTCTTCCTAAAGCTAGAGAAGGTATCAAAAGTTTCATTTTTTGACTTGAGGAAAAATACCCATATGAACTTAGAGAAGTCATCTACAATGACATATGTATAGAATTTTCCACATAGACTGGCTACATTAGAAGGACCGAAGAGATCCATGTGAAGAAGTTGTAGGGGCTTGGAGGTAGAAATTGCATTCTTTGATACAAAGGAGTTTTTGATCTGCTTGCCCATTTGGCAAGCATCACAGACCTTATCCTTCTCAAAGGACATCTTGGGAATCCCTCTAACTAAATTATTCTAGTAATCTTAGCTAAGGTATCCATACCTACATGTCATAATCTCCTATGCCAAGTCCAACTATCAACCAGCAAATTAGCAGCAAAACACTTTTCATCAACAAGTTCAAAGAAATCTAAATTAATAATATACACATTCTCTCTTCTATACCCTTTGAACAGAATTTTACTATTAGTCATATCTTTAATCACACATTTATTTGATTTAAATATAACTTTATAACCTTTGTCACACAATTGACTGATGCTAAGCAGATTGTGTTTTAATCCCTCTACTAACAAAATATTTTCAATAATGGGATTAGAAGGATTACCTATATTGCCAATGCCAACAATTTTTTCTTTTTGGTTTCCACCAAAAGTGACATTTTCTTTCTTCTTGTTGACAACAACAAATTTGGTTGAGCCTCCGGTTATGTGCCTCGAGCATCCACTGTCGAGGAACCACTGGTTTCTCCCGGGAGAACATTCAACCTGCAAAACAGAAGATCAAGTTGTCTTCTTTGGTACCTAAACCTTTTGGGTCCTAGAGTTAGGTCTGGTTCCCTTTGGAACTCATTGAAGTTTACTACTTGATTTCCTGTTAAATTTCAAAAGACATTCTGTAACACCCGAGAATTTCCTGTAACGCACAGATGTCTTAGGGTAGACGGGTAGAAAAGTTTAATGAAAGGTGTTGAGAATGGATTTGGAATTAAGGTATGCAAAAAAAAAAAAAAAGAAGAAAAGGAGGTTTGATTATTCAAACCACTAAATGGAAAAGTCAAAAGGTGTTTTTGTGTTTCAACCAATAGAAATGTAACATGTAATTGAAAGAAATGGAAGAAAATTGGTGCAATAACAAGGCATTCACGTTGGAGAAATTGAGAGATAAAGTTTGAGGGTGGTTTTACAATTTTGAAAAGATTAGTGGATGAAATGCAAAAGTGGACAAAATTCTTAGGTTTAAAAAGGTGAGTTTTCCATTTTTTTCTTCATCTTCATCGAGCTTCTCTCCTTCTCCTCCATAGCCATCGATCCCCTTCCTCCTTTCTTCATCTGTTGAAGACTTTTCAAGGTAATTTTGTAACGCCCCCGAACCCACCCTGGCTCGGAGCACTACTTTGCTAACCAATCCCACGTTAAAACTGACTCCCAAACATAAAAGAAACGATCACATCTGAATTTAAAACTAACTCCCAAAAACTCTCTTAAATCATACCTAGCTGCCTAGAACGCCCTAATTCCCTTAATAATCCTAACCTTTAAGCACCACGGCGTCCTTCCCGAAAATTTCGGCAAAGTAACGCCTGAAAATGGCGGCTCCAAAATGCTAGGTACCTGCACACAAACCAATCCCAACCAGATCTAGAATATTCCTAACCATCTAACCATCCTACGAAATCTCCAAATAGCAGTAAAGAGGAAAACTAAAATACTACATCTCTAACTGAAGAAAGTCCACAGTACAAGGTGACACGTCACCCTTAACTATGACTATATACATCAATACAAATAGCTATGCAATAAACTCTAAAAACATCAATCAAGAGAAAGTTACGCATTCCCCATTATTTCTACAAACAGACATTTACAACAAACTACCAAAGGACAAATCCCACACTCCCGAAGACCATGGTCGAGGCGCCCCGACAACTGCCTGCACCGGCATGCCCCATACTTCTCCGACGGCTCCCAAGTCATGGTTCACTCGCTCAAGCTCACCTGTAACCGCATCGTTACCTACACCCAGAACCAAACACACACACACGTAAGCTCTACGTTAGCAAGAGTAGTAGGGATTAACTTTCATATACTATTAAAATCTTCTTGGTTAATGAACTCGTGATTGCGGCCATTGCAGTGATGGAGGAACCAACACATGGGGAACTCGTCGTGTGAGAGGACTTCTGTTTCTTCCTCGCAAAGACTTGGGGAGCTCTACGAGGAAGAACTCATAGATAATTAGAAGATTTCTAAAGCGAAGAAGTAGAAGGATTAGAGAACGGCGCGACGAACAGAGGACAGGAAGGAGTCGCTGGGCGGGAAAGGAAAGGGTTTTGAGAGGTGTTTGAGAGGGAAATTTGAAACATAGGGTTTCTTTTCCCGTTTGAAAGCGTTATATAGACCATTTGGGGACGGCCATGAGTCAAGTCCATTGACACCGTCCATGGGTACGTCCACGGTCAATGTCCATAGTGACCACGTTTTCATAGAGAAGGAAGTTTTGGAGATCGTCCATTTTGACAACATCCTGCCTTCATGGACAAAACTGCTCTATTATTCAATATTCTTCAACATGAAGATAACCTTAGTTTTTTCTCAATCCGATTGAGGCCTAACCTTATTCTTATATTATTGAACGTCTTTTCATCCAAAGGCTTGGTAAAGATATCTGCTAATTGATCAGCAGAATTGACAAATTCTAATGCAATATCTCCTTTTTGAACATGATCTCTAATAAAATGGTATCTAACTTCGATGTGCTTTGTTCTAAAATGTTGGATTGGATTCTTTGAAATGTTAATGGCACTGATGTTGTCACATCGAATGAGAATCCTATCATAGAAAAGATTATAATCTTCTAGATCTTGCTTCATCCATAGCATTTAAGTACAACAACTACCAGCAGCAATATATTCACTCTCGGCAGTTAAAAGTGATACAGGTTCTGTTTCTTAGAATACCAAGACACAAGAGATTCACCAAGGAACTGACAAGTGCCACTTGTGCTTTTTCCTATCTATCAAACTTCCAACATAATTAGAATTTGAATATCTTATTTGATCAAAAGAAATACCCTTCGGGTACCATAAACCTAAGTCATATGTCCCACTTAAATATTTGAAAATCCTTTTGACAGCAGTTAAATGAGATTCTTTAGGGGCAACTTGAAATCTAGCACGGAGACAGACACTAAAGAGAATATCTGGCCTACTAGCTGTCAGATATAACAGAGATCCAATCATACCACGATATTTTTTAATATCAACACTTATTCCGTTTTCATCTTTGTCCAATTTGGTAGTGGTACTCATGGGAGTTATGGAGGACTTAGAGGATTCTAATCTAAATCTTTTTAAGAGGTATTTGATGTATTTTCTTTACAGAAGAAATACCATCAAATTTTTTGGCTAAATTGAAATCCTAAAAAGAATTTTAACTCCTTCATCATACTCATTTCAAACTCACTTTGCATAACAGAGGAAAATTCATCACAAAGTGAAACATTTGTAGATCCGAAAATGATATCATCTACATAGATTTGAACTAGGAGAATATCTTTGTCCTTTTGCATGGTAAACAAGGTTGAATCGGAATTACCCTTTTGAACTTCCTTTCTTCAAGAAAATTCTTCAACCGATCATACCAAGCTCTAGGTGCCTGCTTAAGTCCATATAGAGCTTTCCTAAGTTTGTATACATGGTCTGGCTTTTCAAAGTCTTCAAAACCTAAGGGCTGCTCTACATAAACTTCTTCCATGATATAACCATTTAAAATACACTTTTTATATCTATTTGAAAGAGTGTGAAGTTTTTGTAGCAGTCATATGCTAAAAGCATCCTAATAGATTTAAGTCTAGCTACGGGTGCAAAGGTTTCCTCAAAATCTATTCTTTCTTCTTGATTGTATCATTTAGCAACTATCCTAGCTTTGTTTCTAATAACTATGCTATTTTCATCCATCTTGTTTTTAAACACCCATTTTGTTCCTATAATTGGATGATTAACTGGTTTTGGAACAAGTTCCCAAACATTGTTCCTTTCAAATTGGTTTAGCTCTTCCTGCATAGCCACAATCCAGTTTTCATCCCGCTCTGCATCCTCGAATTTCTTAGGTTCAACTTGTGAAATAAATGCCACATTGTCACAGAGATTCCTAAGAGAGGATCTAGTCTTTACTCCTAATCTAAGACTTCATTTAAGGGATATTTTTGACATATTTCCAATCTCTAGGAAGAGCAGAATTTTCATCCTTAACAGGAACAATTTCCAGAGTTTTTGAAGTAGGTTCTAGGGAGTTATTTCCTTGAAGGGTATCTGAAAGCTTGTCTAAGGAAAGGGAATCCAGATGCTTCTCTAAAGAATCGTCCTCATCCACATTGATTGTGGGTTGAGGGGTCTCATTAAAGTTGACATGAACAGATTCTTCTACAACTAGAGTCCTTTTGTTAAAAACTCTATAAGCTTTACTGGAAAGAGAATAACCAAGAAAAATTCCAAGATCAGATTTGGAATTGAATTTTCCTAAGTTATCCTTAGTGTTAAGAATGAAACATTTGCAACCGAAGGCTCTAAAGTACTTAACAGTGGGGGTTTTTCCATTCTAAAGCTCATAAGGTGTTTTCTCAAGAATAGGTCTTATAGAGACCCGATTAAGCACATAACAAGCTGTTGAAACAGCTTCTGCCTAGAAATACTTTGGAAGAGAATTCATTAAGCATGGTTCTAACAAGCTCTTGGAGAGACCTATTTTTCCTCTCAACAACTCCATTTTGTTGAGGGGTTCTAGGAGAGGAGAAATTGTGCTCAATACCATACTTGAGACACAAGAGTTCAAATTTTTCATTTTCAAATTCTCCACCATGATCACTACGAATAGCAACAATGGTGAACTCCTTTTCATTTTGAACTCTCTTCCTAAAGCTAGAGAAGGTATCGAAAGTTTCATTTTTTGACTTGAGGAAAAATACCCATGTGAACTTAGAGAAGTCATCTACAATGACATATGTATAGAATTTTCCACATAGACTGGCTACATTAGAAGGACCGAAGAGATCCATGTGAAGAAGTTGTAGGGGCTTGGAGGTAGAAATTGCATTATTTGATACAAAGGAGTTTTTGATCTGCTTGCCCATTTGGCAAGCATCACAGACCTTATCCTTCTCAAAGGACATCTTGGGAATCCCTCTAACTAAATTATTCTAGTAATCTTAGCTAAGGTATCCATACCTACATGTCCTAATCTCCTATGCCAAGTCCAACTATCAACTAGCAAATTAGCAGCAAAACACTTTTCATCAACAAGTTCAAAGAAATCTAAATTAATAATATACACATTCTCTCTTCTATACCCTTTGAACAGAATTTTACTATTAGTCATATCTTTAATCACACATTTATTTGATTTAAATATCACTTTATAACCTTTGTCACACAATTGACTGATGCTAAGCAGATTGTGTTTTAATCCCTCTACTAACAAAATATTTTCAATAATGGGATTAGAAGGATTACCTATATTGCCAATGCCAACAATTTTTTCTTTCTGGTTTCCACAAAAAGTGACATTTTCTTTCTTCTTGTTGACAACAACAAATTTGGTTGAGCCTCCGGTTATGTGCCTCGAGCATCCACTGTCGAGGAACCACTGGTTTCTCCTGGGAGAACATTCAACCTGCAAAACAGAAGATCAAGTTGTCTTCTTTGGTACCTAAACCTTTTGGGTCCTAGAGTTAGGTCTGGTTCCCTTTGGAACTCATTGAAGTTTACTACTTGATTTCCTGTTAAATTTCAAAAGACATTCTGTAACACCCGAGAATTTCCTGTAACGCACAGATGTCTTAGGGTAGACGGGTAGAAAAGTTTAATGAAAGGTGTTGAGAATTGATTTGGAATTAAGGTATGCAAAAAAAAAAAAAAAATGAAGAAAAGGAGGTTTGATTATTCAAACCACTAAATGGAAAAGTCAAAAGGTGTTTTTGTGTTTCAACCAATAGAAATGTAACATGTAATTGAAAGAAATGGAAGAAAATTGGTGCAATAACAAGGCTATTCACGTTGGAGAAATTGAGAGATAAAGTTTGAGGGTGGTTTTACAATTTTGAAAAGATTAGTGGATGAAATGCAAAAGTGGACAAAATTCTTAGGTTAAAAAGGTGAGTTTCCATTTTTTTCTTCATCTTCATCGAGCTTCTCTCCTTCTCCTCCATAGCCATCGATCCCCTTCCTCCTTTCTTCATCTGTTGAAGACTTTTCAAGGTAATTTTGTAACGCCCCCGAACCCACCCTGGCTCGGAGCGCTACTTTGCTAACCAATCCCACGTTAAAACTGACTCCCAAACATAAAAGAAAACGATCACATCTGAATTTAAAACTAAACTCCCAAAACTCTCTTAAATCATACCTAGCTGCCTAGACGCCCTAATTTCCCTTAATCCTAACCTTTAAGCACCACGGCGTCCTTCCCGAAAATTTCGGCAAAGTAACGCCTGAAATGGCGGCCTCCAAAATGCTAGGTACCTGCACACAAACCAATCCCAACCAGATCTAGAATATTCCTAACCATCTAACCATCCTACGAAATCTCCAAATAGCAGTAAAGAGGAAAACTAAAATACTAACATCTCTAACTGAAGAAAGTCCACAGTACAAGGTGACACGTCACCCTTAACTATGACTATATACATCAAATACAAATAGCTATGCAATAACTCTAAAAACATCAATCAAAGAGAAAGTTACGCATTCCCATTATTTCTACAAACAGACATTTACAACAAACTACCAAAGGACAAATCCCACACTCCCGAAGACCATGGTCGAGGCGCCCCGACAACTGCCTGCACCGGCATGCCCCGTACTTCTCCTACGGCTCCCAAGTCATGGTTCACTCGCTCAGCTCACCTGTAACCGCATCGTTACCTACACCACAGAACAAACACACACACACGTAAGCTTACGCTTAGCAAGTAGGGATTAACACATACAACTAAATAGAATGCAAGCTACACATAACGCTGAACAAAACAACCAAACAACACAACGACACGAAACAAAACACAGATTTGCCCACACTCAAAAGGATGCCTTATTCTTTAACCGACTACAGTCCCAACCCATGCAACATAACACGACAACTCAACTCAAAAACACAGCACAACCCCCTCACACATGCCAATTCTACTCACTCTGCTGCTTTCTTACTCATGCACGTTAACGACGAGACGTTAAACCCTCTAGTGCTATTGCACTTTCACGACGAGGCGTTCAACTCCCTAGTGCATACTCTCTAGCACGTTAACGACGAGACGTTAAACCCTCTAGTGCTATTGCACATTAACGACGAGGCGTTCAACTCCCTAGTGCATACTCTCTAGCATGTTAACGACGAGACGTTAAACCCTCTAGTGCTCTTGCACGTTAACGACGAGGCGTTCAACTCCCTAGTGCATACTCTCTAGCACGTTAACGACGAGACGTTAAACCCTCTAGTGCTATTGCACGTTAACAACGAGGCGTTCAACTCCCTAGTGCATACTCTCTAGCACGTTAACGACGAGACGTTAAACCCTCTAGTGCTATTGCACGTTAACGACGAGACGTTCAACTCCCTAGTGCATACCCTCTAGCACGTTAACAACGAGACGTTAAACCCTCTAGTGCTCTTGCACGTTAACGACGAGGCGTTCAACTCCCTAGTGCATACCCTCTAGCACGTTAACGGCGAGACGTTAAACCCTATAGTGCTATTGCACGTTAACGACGAGGCGTTCAACTCCCTAGTGCATACCCTCTAGCACGTTAACGACGAGACGTTAAACCCTCTAGTGCTATTGCACGTTAACGACGAGGCGTTCAACTCCCTAGTGCATACCCTCTAGCACGTTAACGACGAGACGTTAAACCCTCTAGTGCTATTGCACGTTAACGACGAGGCGTTCAACTCCCTAGTGCATACCCTCTAGCACGTTAACGACGAGACGTTAAACCCTCTAGTGCTATTGCACGTTAACGACGAGGCGTTCAACTCCCTAGTGCATACTCTCTAGCACGTTAACGATGAGACGTTAAACCCTCTAGTGCTATTACACGTTAACGACGAGGCGTTCAACTCTCTAGTGCTTTCCGTATATATTTCATGCTACTCACACAATACTCAAAACTCAAACACCAAACAAACTCCAACCAACGACACAACACTCAAATACCAAACAACAACACAACTACTAAGCATGTCACTCATACAATACTCAAACACTAAACAACAAACCAACAATTTATCAAACAATACTCAAACACCAAACAATACAGGGCCACCATACAACCAAACCATGCCTAACCAAAACAAACAAAGAAAAGCAACCAATTCACAATTCAAACAAGGCAAAGAAATCAACCAACGACAATTCCCTACCGTTCCGTGGAGTAGGCCCGAAGGAAAAACATAACGTCCTCTACTTACCTGAACTCTTGCACCGAACTTACTCGCTTTGGCTACGTAAATTCTCCACTCGGTAACCTATCACATTCACAAAAGTCACTTAAGCATCACAATTCACTTCTAAAGAATATTTAAGCTAACTCTAACTACAATTATTCAAACTTCATTCAAATTAAGCCTACATTCACCAATTACTCTCAAACTACTATTTCTAGCCTATTTCTAGCCTAATCCAACAAAAACCTAACGAAACGGGCCACCAATTTGGGTTCGGTAAAAACCGACCCGAAACCTCAAACGTGCATAACTTTTGCGTCGGTTATCGGAATTGAACGATTCCAGCGGCCATGTACTCCTCTAATAACCTATTTTAACCTGCCAAAAGGAATTTCAAAACAACTAACCCTAACTAGGTCAAAATCCCCAAAACCCGAGCTGCCTAAATCGAGAATTTTTCCTTTTCCAATTTTTCCTCAATTCTCATCAATTTCTTCACCAATCGACCACCTATACGCTCAATTAATATAAACTAACCAAAATCGAAGCTCCAAATCAGAAAACCCGAATTCCCCAAAATTGGATCCCTTGATTTTCAACTCCTCCCGAGCTGAACACTGCTCAGCAGTGCTTACCGGCACCGAGCCCGGAATCCAGATGACGAAACTAGCCAAAAACGGCCGGCGATCGGAGCTCTAGTAGCTCGTCGCCGTCGGCCCTGAACAGAACCGAAACAGGGCATAAAAACCAAACCTTACCTGTCGGTTCGTGCGCGAAGACGGCCGGGAACAGCTCGCCTCCGATGTCTGGCCGGAGATCGTCGGGAGTCGTCGGCGTTCGGCGCCGTGTCGCCTCCCCCCTCGTCTCCGTCTCCCCTGCTTCCCCTCGGCGTCGGGCACGAACGAGAACAACAGAATGGCAAAGCCATTCTGTTGTTTTATTTTATTATTTAATAATAATAATAATAATAATAATAATAATAATAATCAATAATAATTTCTATTAAACATTAACAAATCATCAATTACCGATTTGTCCTCCCGTACTTTCGGCCTCTTCGAATTTCGTTAAATCTCGTTATTAATTTAACCTAACCCTCGGCTTAATTGACTGAGAAATACCTGAACCTAAATAAAAACCATTTACTTTTCTTTTAAATTAATTAAAACAACCAATTTTTTAATCTGTTATTTTCTCTCCAATTTTTCCTAAAAACCCCGGTTGTTACAAATTTCTCTTGGGTTTTGGTTTGTGTACATTTAGATGGAGTTTAGAAGTGTTTTTATGTATTTTGGTTGAGTTTGGTGAATTTTAGGAAACCCTAGGTTAGGGATGCCGAAAAAAATTGATTTTAGATGTTAGATTTCTTTCCTATTTTGGTAGTTTAGTTGTTGAATGGAGTGATTTAGGTTGTTAGAGGGGTTAGATGGAAGATTGAAAGTGTGTTACACAAAAACGGTTTAAGAACACTTTAGGGCCGATTCTGTCTTTGGGAATTTCGGGCTGGCCAAAGTATTTGTTTGGTTAAGTTGAGTGATTCAATGGATAGTAGACGTGTAGAGGTTTCCGAGTTGGGGTGGCACGTCGAAATCCGTTGAAAAACGAGAAAGTTATGGCCGTTTAATGTTGGACGTCGGTAATTTGTCTAAAAATCGGGTTTAGTATTTGAAGTGTGAGGTGTGCTTTAGGTTTGTTAAGTTTTAGTTAGAAAATCTTTTAGAATTTATTGATAGCTTATCAAACTAAGTTTACGTTGTTTTAGGTTATCGTGCGTGTGAATTGGCCGAGTTAAGTGAACAAGTGGAAAACGAAGCGTCCAGGTAAGTAATGGTAGCTATTCCTTCGCCTTCGGGCCTACACCATAGAACGGTAGGGCTATTTATTTCACGTTGTGTTTTGTTGAGTTTGGTTGCATAATGGTTGACGTGCATCATAGTTTTCCGTAACAAAAATACGAGTTGTTTTGCATGGCTGGTTGTGAGTGTGAACGTAATCAGATAAAATGAATTGTAATGAATCTCAAATAGTGTGCCTTGTCAGGATACGGTGCTTGCAGTGGCACCCCGAAGGGAACTCTATGAGAGACCGGCTAAAATACGAGATCTAGAATAGTGTGCCTTGTCGGGATACGGTGCTTGCAGTGGCACCCCGAAGGGAACTCTATGAAGGATGGTTGGCTAAAATACGTAAAGGTCGTGAGTATGAATTCCTAGACGGTTATAGGATTCTACGATCGACGAGGGAGATTATGCATGGCCATCCTAGACGGTTATGAGATGTGAGCTATCTGGTCTTGCTCTGGTGATTCTGAGTTTGGCCGTCCTAAACGGTTATGGGATGTGTGCCTACTCAAATCACACGGCTTATGAAACGAAAAATGTAATGAAAGCAATGAATAGCAAATAACACAACTGAGTGGTAGAAACTGCATATATTAGGTTGCTTGCATTGTGGTGTAGTCTCATTCGTTATTCCCTACTTGCTAAGCATTAGGCTTACGTTTTGTGTTCTGTGGTGTAGGTGACGAATTCTGTTCAGGTGAGGTTGATGAGACTGCTGAGGTTTAGGCTGCAGTTGGAGGAGTACGGAGTCTGCCGGTGCAGGCTATTGTTGGGGCGTCTCGATTACTATCGTCCTCGGGTGTTTTGTGGGAATGTTGTAAATGGTGTGGTAAGAGTTTTGTAAGGCTTTTTGATTAAAACGACTTCGAAAGTATTGGGTGTTTAGTATGAATATTTAGAAAAAATGTTTTGGTAGTGAAATTTAATGTTTTGAGTTGGGGAAATTGTGTTTAATGGTGGTAGTATTTGGGAAGTTGAAAACATATATTTTCGTGTTTTGGTTTCAGGTTTCGGTTTAAAGAAATTTAGGCGTTACGCCGCCCGTTTTGGTTTTAAGCTATTTAACGTCAGGTTATATTCGCTATTTTTTTTATTAATCGTTTGAAGTCGGTTTTATACAAAATTTACGAGATTGGAAGATTTATGTGTCGGGAGTGTATGGTAAAAATTTCGGGATTTTTGGAGGTGTCGGGCTCATAGAAAAGTGTAGAAAGGTCGGGAAGGTCAAGGAAAGTCAAAACAGGGTGTTTTGGGGCGTTTTTGGTTGGAAAAAACCTTAGCCGGCCCGATCGATCGGGCCTGGGTCACGACCGATCGCGGCCGGGATGATTTTTGGTGAAAATAGCCCGAGAGGGCCCGATCGATCGGGCCCAAATCGCGACCGAACGCGATTGGGCAGACCCGGGTTGTGCCCAGCGCGCGCACAGCTCGCGCAGTGCTAGCGCGCACCGCGTGCGCGCAACGCGCTGTCTGGGCGAGCGCGGCGCCCAGCAGCAGATTTTAGAAAAAAAAATTTTTTATTACGATTTCCACTTTGTTTTAACCCGACTTTTTCCAACATATTTTAAACGTATTTTGGCACGTTTTCCAACAAAAAATCGAGGGTTCGAAAAACCCAAAAACCGAGTTGAAAAAAATTACGAAAAATCATTTTAAACGTGGTTTAAACATGGGATTGGTTTGCAACGTATCGCTCCGAGCTCGGGGTGGGTTTGGGGCATTACAAAGTTGGTATCAGAGCGATAGTAGGCGAGTCGTTCGAAGGATTACCCGACAATACCGGCCGCCGTGCAATGTGCTTCACCGACTGTAAGTATTTCTGTAACTTTAGTTAGTTTCTTTTCTAAGATTAGAGTTTCTGACCTTTTCAGGCATAAAAAAAAAAAACATGCCGCCTAGAAATCAGAGACAGCTAAGACGACCCGAACGACCCCGGAATGAACCCGAACCACCTGAGGATCCGAATAAACAACTTAGAGATCTTTTAAGCATGCAATCTTAATTACTTGGAATTTTAATGAATCAAGGATTACCGGGAAACCTTGGAGCGGGGTCTAGCTCTGGAGCTGGCTCTAGTGGAGAGAGATTTTGAAGGTTAAAGCCCCCAGCATTTGAAGGAAGTTTGACGGATCCGATAGCGGCTTAAAATTGGATTTGTACAGTGGAAGAAATGTTTACTGTTGCGGATGTGGAGGATGAGAATAAGGTAAAATGTGCAACGTTCCACCTATCTAACAGTGCCGAAAGCTGGTGGGGGTCAGTAAAAGCTGCAACAGATGTTCAGAGTATGAATTGGGAGGACTTTAAGGAGCTATTTTACGAGAAGTAATACAACCGAACAGTCCAATCGGGAAAGCGCTTAGAGTTCATGGCTTTGAAGCAGACCGGATCCGTTGGAGACTATATTCAACAGTTCGAAGCTTTGTCCAAGTTTGCCAGCCGTCTGGTCAGTAGTGAGGAAGATAAAATATTCCAGTTTGTGCAGGGTTTAAAGCCCGAAATTGAAATGCTAGTGAAAACATTTGGGATTGATGGTATACCGTATACCCGTGTGACGGCTAAGGCTTTAGAAGTAGAGGCAAGTGCTGGGAAGATTCTTAAACCTGCTGAGGCTCCGAAGAGAATGTTTAAGGACATTACCGCTCAATTTAGTCGAGGAGGCTCATCTTCACAGCAGTAGGGAACGAAAAGACCTGGAGGAAACATAAGGGATCAGAGAAGTGGAAAGAAGCCACAACAACAGCAGAAGGGCAAATTTCCGCAATGTCCAAAGTGCCTGAAGTCTCATCCCGGAGAGTGTGGGCAGTTTGAAGGAAAGTGTTATAACTGTTTGGAAGCTGGTCATCTCTCTCGTGATTGTCCCAAACCGAGAGTTCCTCGATGTTTTAACTGCAATCAGCCCGGTTATAGAGCTACCGACTGTCCTGCGCCGAAGAAAGATCCAGTCAAAGCTATGCCCAGAATTTTTGCTACGATAGAGCCCGAGGGTGAAGATCGGGCAGCTGTTATTTCAGGTATGGTACTTGTTAATTCAGTGCCTGCATTTACCTTGATAGATTTAGGGGCGTCCCATTCTTTCATAGCGGTAGCATTTGTGGCGAAAGTACAGTTAGAGGTAGAGTCGACTAAAAGTGCGTATATTGTGCAATTACCATCCGGCGAGTATATGCATTCTGCGCAAGTAGTGCCTAACAGTTTGGTGACGGTCGGAAAGAAGACTTTACCTGCTGAGTTAATCGTTATGGGGATCACTGGGTATGATGTAATACTCGGTATGGACTGGCTGTATCGGCACCATGCAACAATCGATTGCAGAGCAGGGACTGTAAATTTCCAACCTCTGAGTGGTGAAAAGTTTTCTTTTCAAGCTTTGAAGAACACAAAGAGACTTTCAGTTATGGCACCCATTGATGCTCGTAAATCTGTTATTGGTGAGTTTACGTGTTTTCTTGCCACCATTGTAGATTCGCAGTCTTTGGTAGAAGTTAAGCTTCAGGAGATAGATATTGTTCGTGATTTTCCTGAAGTGTTTTTAGATGATTTGCCTGGTCTACCTCCGGACCGAGAAATCGAGTTCGTAATTGACACCTATCCTGGAGCAGAGCCGGTGTCGAAGAATCCTTATAGGTTAGCTCCTCCTGAGTTAAAGGAACTGAAGAAACAATTGGAGGAATTGGTCGATAAGGGCTTTATACGCCCTAGTTTTTCGCCGTGGGGAGCGCCCGTGCTATTTGTTAAGAAGAAGGACGGGTCACTTCGAATGTGCATCGATTACTGGGAGTTGAATAAGCTAATGGTGAAGAACAAATATCCATTGCCAAGGATAGATGATTTGTTTGATCAGCTGCAAGGGGCCCGGATATTTTCTAAAATTGATTTGAGATCGGGATACTACCAGTTGAAAGTGAGATCGCAGGATATCCCGAAAATGGCTTTTAGGACTCGGTATGGACACTATGAGTTCCTGGTTATGTCGTTTGGTTTGACGAATGCTCCAGCCGCCTTTATGGACCTGATAAATCGAGTGTTCAGAGAGTATCTCGATAAGTTTGTAATTGTGTTTATCGATGACATTTTGGTTTATTCCAGTGATGAAGAGGAGCATAGGGAGCACCTGAAGATAGTACTGGGAACTTTGAGACGGCATCAGTTATATGCCAAGTTTTCGAAATGCGACTTTTGGTTGACGAAGGTACATTTTCTTGGTCATGTAATTTCCAATGGTGGGATATCAGTGGATCCGGCTAAGATACAATCGATTAACGAATGGCCTCAACCGACGAACGTCAGTGAGATTCGGAGTTTTCTGGGATTGGCTGGTTATTACCGAAGATTTATTGAGGGGTTTTCTAAAATTGCAGCACCGATGACTCGATTGACACGAAAAGACGTGAAGTACGAATGGTCTGAAGAGTGTGAGCTCAGCTTTCAGACGTTGAAGCAGAGATTAACAACGGCTCCGATTTTGACGTTGCCTGTAGCCGAGGAGAAGTTCTGTATCTATTGCGATGCCTCTCGTATTGGTTTGGGTTGCGTGCTTATGCAGAACGATAAAGTGATAGCATATGCTTCCAGGCAGCTAAAATCTTATGAGAAGAATTATCCGACCCGTGATTTGGAGTTAGCTGCTGTGGTGTTTGCTTTAAAAATTTGGAGGCATTATCTATATGGTCAGCCATGTGAGGTATATTCAGATCACAAAAGTCTGAAGTATATCTTCACGCAAAAGGAGCTGAATATGAGGCAGCGGCGGTGGTTAGAGTTCGTGAAAGATTATGATTTGGAAATTAAATACCACCCTGGTAAGGCCAATGTAGTTGCAGATGCCTTAAGCCGCGTGTCGACTTCGGTTTCAGCTTTGGAGGCTGGTATGTCTGAACCTTTGCGATTGGAGATTCAGAGGTTTGATTTGGAGCTGGTTGCAAATGTGACAGCTGTTTTCTCAGCTTTATCTTTGAAGCCTACTATTTTGGAAAAAATTAGAGAAGCTCAGCAAGGAGATTTAGAGTGTAATAAATTTAAGCTGAGTATGGTGTCTGATGATAGAACAAAGTTTAGCTACTCGGATGATGGTATTTTGAAATTTCGTAATCGATGGTATGTTCCGAATAACGAGTAACTTCGGAAGGAAATTTTGGTTGAAGCTCATTCGTCGAGGTTTTCTGTTCACCTGGGGAGTACCAAGATGTACAGAGACCTCAAGCAACATTATTGGTGGCCTGGTATGAAGAAGTCAGTGGCTGAATTTGTAGAAACATGTTTGATTTGTCAGCAGGTGAAGGCAGAGCATCAGAGACCTGCTGGGAAGTTACAGCCATTGCCAGTTCCTGAATGGAAGTGGGATCAGATTTCAATGGACTTCGTTGTTGGATTGCCTAGAACGACGAAAGGATTTGATGGCATATGGGTGATCGTTGATCGTTTAACAAAGTCAGCCCATTTTCTACCGATGAAGATGACGTATAGTATGGATCAGTTTGCTGAACTTTATATTCAGGAGATTGTGAGATTACATGGTGTGCCGACTTTGATTGTGTCAGATAGGGACCCGAGGTTCACTTCAAAATTTTGGAAAAGTCTACATAAGGCGATGGGAACTCGGTTAAATTTCAACACTGCTTTTCATCCTCAGACGGACGGACAATCTGAGCGTACTATTTAGACTCTTGAGGATATGCTCCGAGCGTGTGTGCTTGAGTTTCAGGGTTCCTGGAGTAGATATATACCTTTGGTGGAGTTTTCGTTTAACAATAGTTATCAAGATACTATTGGTATGGCTCCGTACGAGGCTCTATACGGAAGGAAGTGCAGATCGCCTCTTTATTGGGACGAGGTCGGAGAATCTAGTTTGATTGGTCCAGAAATCGTGCAGCAAACTACAGATAAAGTCCAGTTCATTCGGCAACGCATTCTGACAGCTCAGAGTCGCCAAAAGAGTTATGCCGATGGTAGGAGACGAGAGCTCGAATTTGAGGTAGGCGATGAGGTTTTCTTGAAGATCTCGCCATTTAAGGGTGTCATGCGATTCGGGAAGCGAGGTAAGCTGAACCCGAGATTTGTTGGTCCATTCCCTATTGTGAAACGTGTGGGAAAGACAGCGTATCAGTTGGAGTTGCCTGCTTCGATGGAGGGAGTGCATAATGTATTCCATGTGTCAATGCTTCGGAAGTGTCTGAGGGATCCATCGCACGTGGTGGTACAGCAGGAGGTCGAAGTGCAACCTACATTGTCTTATGAGGAGAAACCAGTGGAAATATTGGATTATGCAGTGAAGAAATTACGCAATAAGGACATTCCATTGGTAAAGGTGTTGTGGCGCAACCACAATGTTGAGGAGGCGACGTGGGAGCGACAACAAGACATGATAGAGCGCTATCCTGAACTCTTCAGGTACGCAAATTTTGAGGACAAAATTTTTGTAAGGAGGGTGGATTGTAACACCCGAGAATTTCCTGTAACGCATAGATGTCTTAGGGTAGACGGGTAGAAAAGTTTAATGAAAGGTGTTGAGAATGGATTTGGAATTAAGGTATGCAAAAAAAAAAAAAGAAGAAAAGGATGTTTGATTATTCAAACCACTAAATGGAAAAGTCAAAAGGTGTTTTTGTGTTTCAACCAATAGAAATGTAACATGTAATTGAAAGAAATGGAAGAAAATTGGTGCAATAACAAGGCATTCACGTTGGAGAAATTGGGAGATAAAGTTTGAGGGTGGTTTTACAATTTTGAAAAGATTAGTGGATGAAATGCAAAAGTGGACAAAATTCTTAGGTTAAAAAGGTGAGTTTCCATTTTTTTCTTCATCTTCATCGAGCTTCTCTCCTTCTCCTCCATAGCCATCGATCCCCTTCCTCCTTTCTTCATCTATTGAAGACTTTTCAAGGTAATTTCTCTTGGGTTTTGGTTTGTGTACATTTAGATGGAGTTTAGAAGTGTTTTTATGTATTTTGGTTGAGTTTGGTGAATTTTAGGAAACCCTAGGTTAGGGATTCCGAAAAAAATTGAGTTTAGATGTTAGATTTCTTTCCTATTTTGGTAGTTTAGTTGTTGAATGGAGTGATTTAGGTTGTTAGAGGGGTTAGATGGAAGATTGAAAGAGTGTTACACAAAAACGGTTTAAGAACACTTTAGGGCCGATTCTGTCTTTGGGAATTTCAGGCTGGCGAAAGTATTTGTTTGGTTAAGTTGAGTGATTCAATGGATAGTAGACGTGTAGAGGTTTCCGAGTTGGGGTGGCACGTCGAAATCCGTTGAAAAACGAGAAAGTTATGGCCGTTTAATGTTGGACGTCGGTAATTTGTCTAAAAATCGGGTTTAGTATTTGAAGTGTGAGGTGTGCTTTAGGTTTGTTAAGTTTTAGTTAGAAAATCTTTTAGAATTTATTGATAGCTTATCAAACTAAGTTTACGTTGTTTTAGGTTATCGTGCGTGTGAATTGGCCGAGTTAAGTGAACAAGTGGAAAACCGAGCGTCCAGGTAAGTAATGGTAGCTATTCCTTCGCCTTCGGGCCTACACCATAGAACGGTAGGACTATTTATTTCGCGTTGTGTTTTGTTGAGTTTGGTTGCATAATGGTTGACGTGCATCATAGTTTTCCGTAACAAAAATACGAGTTGTTATGCATGGCTGGTTGTGAGTGTGAACGTAATCAGATAAAATGAATTGTAATGAATCTCAAATAGTGTGCCTTGTCAGGATACGGTGCTTGCAGTGGCACCCCGAAGGGAACTCTATGAGAGACCGGCTAAAATACGAGATCTGGAATAGTGTGCCTTGTCGGGATACAGTGCTTGCAGTGGCACCCCGAAGGGAACTCTATGAAGGATGGTTGGCTAAAATACGTAAAGGTCGTGAGTATGAATTCCTAGACGGTTATAGGATTCTACGATCGACGAGGGAGATTATGCATGGCCATCCTAGACGGTTATGAGATGTGAGCTATCTGGTCTTGCTCTGGTGATTCTGAGTTTGGCCGTCCTAGACGGTTATGGGATGTGTGCCTACTCAAATCACACGGCTTATGAAACGAAAAATGTAATGAAAAGCAATGAATAGCAAATAAACACAACTGAGTGGTAGAAACTGTATATATTAGGTTGCTTGCATTGTGGTGTAGTCTCATTCGTTATTCCCTACTTGCTAAGAATTAGACTTAGGTTTTGTGTTCTGTGGTGTAGGTGACGAATTCTGTTCAGGTGAGGTTGATGAGACAGCTGAGGTTTAGGCTGTAGTTGGAGGAGTACGGAGTCCGCCGGTGCAGGCTATTGTTGGGATGTCTCGATTACTATCGTCCTCGGGTGTTTTGTGGGAATGTTGTAAATGGTGTGGTAAGAGTTTTGTAAGGCTTTTTGATTAAAACGACTTCGAAAGTATTGGGTGTTTAGTATGAATATTTACAAAAAATGTTTTGGTAGTGAAACTTAATGTTTTGAGTTGGGGAAATTGTGTTTAATGGTGGTAGTATTTGGGAAGTCGAAAACATATATTTTCGTGTTTTGGTTTCAGGTTTCGGTTTAAAGAAATTTAGGCGTTACGCCGCTCGTTTTGGTTTTAAGCTATTTAACGTCGGGTTATATTCGCTATTTTTTTTATTAATCGTTTGAAGTCGGTTGTAACACCCGGTTCTATCGAACCAGCTCTTTTATTATTAATGGTATGATTAGTCAATAATTCAAGTAGGGTTATTAAATGACTAGACAAGGGCACTAGAGTAAATTTACAATTTTCAAAAGTGGATAACGTATTTAAGGAAAGAGGGTTGGGTTTAATGCACTGTAGCCGCCACCAATTTCATACCATTTTCTCTTCGGATTTTCAGCTCAAGCAGCCGAGCTCTCTAGGCGATTTTCCTCGCCCAATTCTCCTTCAACTTAGGTAAGTTTTCCTCATTTCTCTTAAGTTTAAGCAGTTAGATAGCTGAGGGAGTGCAATGTGGGGATTTCGTGTATGCTGTGAATGAGTGTAGATTCGGGTTGGGGTGAAAATTTGGGAAAATGCTTAGTGAATAGAACTCCTAATGGTCCACTTAAGTTTCAGAATGCTTTAGAATGGGGATTAGTAAAGATTGGCTTAATGTTCTGTTTATGGTTCTAGGTGAGCATTTCCGAAGCAACTCCTAACCGAGTATACACCAGGAATCCAGGTAAGTAAAGTTTTGCTTGTGCCTTCGGGCCTACATCCCAAAACGTTAGGATTGTGTTTACTGGGATGTGTCTGTGTGTTATGCATCATGTTTTAAAAGTATACGAAAATGAATTTGAATGCATGCTGGCATGGCAAGGATTGAACATATTGAAACAGTTATGTGAATCAGTTTTACTGTTAAGGGAACTAATCCAACCCTTAATGAGACAGTGGATATTTATACTTTGGGAGAGTTGATCCAACTCCCAATTTCACAGGGGGATCTGAACAGTGAATCAGCCTTACTGTTAAGGGAATTAATCCGCCCCTTAATGAGACAGTGGATATTTATACTTTGGGAGAGTTGATCCAACTCCCAACTTCACAGGGGGATCTGAACAGAACGATGAATATGCAACTGAGATGAGAAAGTAGAAACTGCATGTTTAGGAAGTTTTATGTTTCAGCATTTCCATTTCATCATTGCTTTACTTGCTTAGCATTAGGCTAATAGATGAGTTTTGTGATGTAGGTGAAGAAGTGATAGCAGGTGTGCTTTCTGAGTCTACTGAGGACTAGACTGGTTGGAGGAGTGCATCATTGTAACAGACTGGCAGCTGATGGAGCGGTTTAACTGGTGTCTTAGTTGTGAAGGTTTAGTGAACATTGATTTCAAATTGAGTAAGTTAAACTTTCTAATGAAAGAAGTTGCTTGGATGTTTTCAAAAATATTTTGAGACCCTTCTGATGTTAGTATTCCGTTAGTTTTAATACTGGATTTTTACTGGATTTGAGATATGCAACGATTTGGATTATTTCTGAATGTTTCAGTGAAGTGAGTAAACTCTTTTCTGTGATTAGAGTTGTGATTGTAAGCCATGAAGTGGATAAAATGTGATTCTGTTCTCTATCGGTAGATGAAGTCTACCGGCAGAGATTGAGTTGTTGTTTTGTTGTCTATCGGAAGATGTCTTCAGTGGAAGCCATCGGAAGATATAGGTTGGAACTTGTCGTTAAGTCGATCGGATGAGGAAATCATCCGGCTGACGTCACCGGTGGATGTTGAGTAAAGTCGATCGGATGAGGAAATCATTCGGCTGACGTCACCGGTAGATGAAGGATGTATTTTGTCGTTTGTGACCGTATGATGTAGCCGAAACTTGTCGTTTGTGTTTAGGAAAAGCCTCTATTTTTTTTGGTTCTCCG